>JAPYZH010000740.1:0-35355 GCA_030523085.1 Meteorus colon | reverse complement strand
CTTACCCATTTTCCTTACCTACTTTTCTTACTTACTTTCCTTACCTATTTTCCTTACCTACTTTCCTTACCC
The DNA here is from genome assembly GCA_030523085.1 of Meteorus colon. Classification (NCBI taxonomy): domain Eukaryota; kingdom Metazoa; phylum Arthropoda; class Insecta; order Hymenoptera; family Braconidae; genus Meteorus; species Meteorus colon. The sequence continues at coordinate 35,283 of JAPYZH010000740.1, read as the reverse complement.
ATTTTCCTTACCTACTTTCCTTACCTATTTTCTTTACCTGTTTTCTTTACCTGTTTTCTTTACCTGTTTTCCATACCCCTTTTTCATACCCCTTTTTCATACCTATTCCTTATACCTATTCCTTGTACCTATTCTATCACTTCCAAATTTGTTTTAAACCAAATTTGAAAGCAATATGAAAATAGTTACTCCAATTTCTTCACCACCGTCCATCTTACGGTATAAATAAATATTAGGAAATAATTTTCCGTGAAATTGGACATAACTTAATAGGTCACAATTTTGGTCTCAAATACCTGTTTTCTTTACCCATTTTCCTTACCTACTTTTCTTACCTACTTTCCTTACTCATTTTCCTTACCTACTTTTCTTACCTACTTTTCTCACTTACTCTCCTATCCACTTTCCGTACCCACTTTAATCAATATAAATAATTCACTCATCAATATTTCAATTACATTCATGAAAGTTTAAAAATTATTCCATTCTTGTCATTAATATTATTTGTTTATTTTGCAAATAATTTTGATGTGTACTCCCACGTCAGTGTGTTCCGGCCGACGGGCTGTCAGCGACTGCTGGTGATCTTACCGGTAATTCCCGTAAATACCGACATTGAACAAGTATCGCCCCCTGATTTTCAGGGTAGGTACTAAACTTCTCAGGGTACGCAAAAAATGGAATTACGAGCTTCTATGGGACAGTATTCTTTGCTTTGGATCAGGATATTCATATCACTTCGAATGGGAAATATGATTATTTATTGAAAAACTCATCATCGCCATGAAAGCTGCGATTATAATTAGCTTTCGAATTTGAGAAAAAAAACATACAAAATAAAGTAACGTACGAATCGGAGTCATCAATTCGTGAACTTTTAGTGCAATGCATGATCAGAGTGCCTTTGATATCCTTTTCCTTTATCGGAAGATTTCCCACCGTACTTCGTGGTTTCCTTTTGACGTTGCTGCCAAATTCATTTATATGAACATCGAATAAATATATTTGATGACTTTGACTGGGAATGGGATATATATCAATTAATGTCCCGAAATACTATTTGCATTAACACTTGTAATATTCTTATCCGTATTATCGCGTTCCCTCATTTTCTGAAAAATGTGGAAAGTATAAACATTTTCATTCCAACGACTACGTTTTCACATTATAATATTTTTCGAAGCATGTTCATTCAAGTATATATAATAACAAAGTCATGGAAATATTATTAAAAATATAATTGTATCAGAATATTCATTTCGTAATTATTGATTCCGTTTCTTTGAAAAACAATATAAAAATATTACAGTAAGATTCGAACCCGATGCCGTACTTCCTTAATTTCTATACGCCGATATTACTGATGTATACCGAGCTCATCCACATTTTGCCGTCAACACAGTACACCATATCTGTGTAAACACTACATGTCGATAATGTAGAGTAGAGAGCGCGCCGTGAGCTGGTTCTTCAAAATTGTAACTGTTGACGTTTATAGTTTTGGTGATTACACAAAATTTTGATAGTTCAAAACAATGTATTTGAAACAATTGAAATATTTCTACTATTAGTATTTCACACATCGAATCGTATAATATTGATTGTAATTCACATATGTATCACTAAAGATACTGAACGGTGTCCGTAATACCAATATCTCTGAAAAAACGATCATTTATGCTGAATATGAACATTGAATATGTATGTTTAATATGGTGGATTTCAAATATCAACTCATTTCGAAAATTCAAGATGAAATGAAGATTAGAGGAAATTAAGGAATTGGATTATAAGTTTTCACGTTGTGATATCAAATTTTTATCAACTGCGAAATGTAAGATCAATATTTAATGACATGCATCAATATGAGAAAACATGAACAATTGAAATATTGCATTTGAATATTGATAAATAGCGAAGAATCCGATGCAATAATACTATATCTCGTTTGCGTAATTATATGTCACCGGAAAATATAAGAAGTTTCTTGAGGAGAATTAATGGGGACGTTGCACCATATGTGAAACTGGTTCCCTGCAGATAAAGCAAATGACGATTTGGCCAACGCGAGATTCAACCCAGTCGTCGGAACTGTTTCTTGATTTTTGTTTCGTTAAAATTTTTTTTTTTTCCTGATATTAACTAGAAGGAAGGTGAATGGAAACAACAGAACTTGAAATGATTAGACCAGAGGAAAATAATGGTGAATCCTCGAAAATAAGACTGAAAAAACAGCTTGGTTTATTAGAAGGCGTTGCTATCATCCTAGGAATAATCCTCGGATCTGGTGAGTATTTATATATATTATTTCTATTTTTGTTCATCTCATTAGTATTTATTGCAATTCCTATTAATTTTTCGATTGCCCTAGGAATTTTCATATCACCGAAAGGAGTTATACAGGAGGTGGGAAGTGTTGGGTTGTCTCTGATTATTTGGATTTTGTGTGGATTATTATCTATGATCGGAGCTCTATGCTATGCTGAATTGGGGACAAGCATACCACGTAGTGGTGGCGATTATGCTTATATTCATGAAGCATTTGGTGAACTGCCTTCATTTCTCTACCTCTGGGCTGCAAACCTGATATTTGTGTGAGTGTTAGAGACATCTTGTCTTGATTGGAACTTTATTGCACTTTTGTCACTATTAATTCGACATTAGTTTTTTCTGCCATTGAATATGATCATTATGAAAGGAGAATAGTCTCGAACTATCCTCGTTATCGAACTCATGTGATTCATGCAGAAAAATTTTCTTATCACTCAGCATTTCCAATTTTTCGACATCCTTAAGAATCTTAAGACTAAGTATTCAATTATAAATTAATTTGTCGGATCTTTTCTTCATGTTTAAACTTACAGACCTACTACGAATGCAATTATGGCTTTGACATTTGCGGAGTATATTCTACAGCCATTTTTCCCATATTGTACAATACCTGATGATAGCGTACGAATAATTGCAGCGATGTCCATATGTAATCAAATAAGTCACAACCAATGATATAGAATATAATGACTAGTCATAACCAATTTTCATTTTTTTTTGAGGTTTTTTAACATTCATCAATTGCTACGATGTGAGAGGAACGTCGAGGATGCAAAATGTTATTATGTTTGCCAAAATATCTGCACTAGGTATAATCATCATCGCCGGAATGTCCTGGGTAATCATGGGTGAGCATTGGATAAAAATCTCCCCACTTCCATGGCAATTGCATCAATTTTCGTTTTATACAGGGCATACAGAAAATTACACCAATGCTTTTGAGCTTACCACAACTGATCCAGGTGAGATAGCCGTCGCTTTCTACGCAGGCATATTCTCCTACTCTGGTTGGAACTATCTCAATTTCATGACCGAAGAATTGGACGATCCCTATGTGTATGAGACTCTTGCATCCATATGTAAAAAAAATATTCTCATACTAAACACCCAAATTTTCAATTCAATATTTAAAGTTTGGCAAGTTGCCAATCAATGCATCATTACTTGTTCTCTCCCTTTTTAATTCATATACCATGTGTTTTTAGACACTCATAAATATCATCGAGCTAAATTGAGAAAGGCTGAATGTGCAGCAAATTTTCAAATAACGTGGGATAGCGGTAGGGCAGATGATACGGAATATCAATTATTCCGCGGAAAGATAATAACCCTAAAATTGGGCCACCTCAATATTAGTTTTATATCACAAGGAAAAACAATTCTGTTGTTTGCATTATGGATATTTACGAACGTTGGAGCATAAATATTGGTCTTGCAATTTCGAATTTTTTTTTTCCTTGTGTTGCGAAGTGATATGATTATGATCATATTTTTGTGTAATTTTGCAGATATTCTTTTGTGCTTATTTACAGAAATCTACCTCGAGCAATCTATATTTCATTGCCACTTGTTACTCTTGTCTACGGCTTGGCCAATATCGCTTATCTCGCTGTTCTCGACCGAACTGCGATGATGGCATCGCGTGCTATTGCTGTGGTATTTACATGAAAATTCCATTTCAATTCCATTCAGTGACATACAGAATTAGTAGAACTCAGTTGCATATGTGTTTAAGCTGATAAAAATCATTTTAGACCTTGGGTAACAGAGTACTTGGTGTGATGTCATGGAGCATGCCACTACTTGTGGCAGTTTCAGCTTTTGGTGGCTTGAGCGTTCATATAATGACTTCATCAAGAATGTGTTTTGTAGGTGCCAGGAATGGGCATTTTCCGACCATGTTGAGTCATATCAATATCAAACGATTCAGCCCTACACCAGCTCTTGTTTTTCTGGTGCGGAGAAAATGAATTGAAAAAATGAGATAAGCATTACCATTACCTTTTTTTTAATGATATATGTTTTCAGTGTGTATTGTCTCTGATAATGCTGTGTACGAGTGATGTCTTCGTACTTATCACGTACTGCAGTATTGTTGAGTCTTTTTTTATCATGGTTTCCGTCATTGGAATTCTCTGGTTGAGATTCTCGCGTCCGGCGATGATCAGACCAATTAAGGTGACAGAAACTGCAAACAATTTTTGTCACACCATATCTCTATAATCGATGAACCATTTCATTCGTATGTATGGCAGGTACCTCTATGGATACCAATAACTTTCGTTAGTATTTGTGTATTCTTGGTGATTGTTCCTTGCTACGTGAGACCTTACGAAACTGGTGTGGGAGCACTGATCACTTTGTCTGGTATACCTATTTATTTCATCGGTGTTACATGGAGCGAGAAACCCAGATGGTTCCGAGATCTCAATGGTATTGAGCAGATTATTTCCTATTTCTTAATCAGATTCTTTTCCTTTCTCTGAATTTTTCTGATTGAAAATTATGGAGGATTCTTCTTATTAAGCTTTGCGATAAATTTCAAACCGCCAAAACAGTATGGATATTCATGTATATATATCTGAATGACTTCATTTTTGTGTATTGATCGTGTGAATATCCAATGTAATTATCACTTTGACTCCTATTTCCAGCCAACATGACTTATGTAGTCCAAAAATTGTTTATGTCAGCCGAAGGAGAAAAAGAGGAGTGAAACAGTGCCATATGTCTATACATCTCGAAGAAGAATACCAACATAGTCAGTAGCTCAAAGTTACGTCCAAGCAAGTATATGAAGAAAATTATGTGTGACAGCTTTGGTTATTTCAATGATTGTATTGTTAATATAACATTGATAGCAATAAGACACTTTGAAGTGAAATCTATGGAATTGCATCCAATTGTTTACATTTATTGTAAATATATACGTATACTAATTGCGCACCATCGTTTAATGGATGTTGCCAAGATGATCGAAGCCATATTCTCCAAACTATCTACAGCACGTATTTTCATAATTCCATAATCAATTATCGATTATTTTCGCATGCTTCGAATGAAGCCTCTCCCGATTTTCATCATTGTGGGATAAAGATAGGTTTTCCACACAAGATAAGCTATTTTGGTCTCATTCCATTATTATATCCTACAGGTTGAATTGATTCATTCTTATAAATTAAATTGACGGAGAATGTTTGCTTCGATTAAACATGAAAAAATCAGTATCTCATGTAATTAATGAAATATAACAGGTGTATAATGAAATACGATGCCCCAATTGCTGCAAGAATCTTTCAATATCTTGATCATTGCATCGCCAATTTTGTATATCACATACACTAATGGATATCTTCTGGATTGAACATGCCCTTGAAATCGAGATATGTATATTTTTTTATAAGCATATAATATCGTTCGATTATAGGAAGGAAGTTATTTGAGAAGTATGCTTACCTTAGCACGACGCAGAATAGAATCCTTACTGGCGTCATAAGGGTGATCTTTGCTAGGAATTTCGAGAACGGAGGGCACAGGTTGTGTGTGACCATCAATTACGTGGCGTATCATTTCGGCGACCTAAATGGAGAACCATCATATCAATTCGTGAACAGTGGGCTCTACATGATTGTTTTTACATTTTGATTTATCAGGATAATATCAATGTCGTTCCGTTTCACAAATCTTTTGAAAGTCTCTTCAATATCACCAACGGCTGTATCTAGGAAACCAAATACAATCCGTGATTAACATGTGACTCTATCTCCATTTCTCATTATTCATTATCTTACTTTTGTCCACAACCATGAAATTGGGCTGACGATTCTTGTTGATTTCACCAACACCTCCCAGAAGAAATCCAACACAAGTATCCTAGTGAGTTTTATATACAAGTCAATATCTTGCTCAATACGCTTTATCACGCAAAACATACGTACCTCGTCGCCAATGACAGCCAAAAGTTTCCCTTTTCCTGCAGAATGGAGAGCCATTATTATTTAATTCAGTCGAATCGTTTACAACTTAGATGGAATTATTGGCAGTTGTTGAAATTGAGAAAATCGGAGTCCGTACTGACAAGCAATTGTAACGTCAGGTGACCGATTGTCACACCCTTATTCGATATTCTACAAATATACATATATCTACGCGTTAGTCCATGTGGTGATCATAAACAAATTGGCGCCAACTTTGAATATTTTTTAACAAATCATATATCAAACAATTTTTCCTGAAACATCTCTCACAATCTACAATTGCTGCAAATATAGAATCAAAATCTAATTAATTACTTGCATAATTGAAAATCCAACATGATGAAGTCATGACGGTGAAAATTAACGACCGCTCACATGAGTATAGTAGACAACGACGTACGTATTGCAATAATAACATGAAGATAGTTAGCAAATGTGATTTTCAATTGCGAAGAATTAATTCCATCTTTACAACCGGGAAATATAGCGGATTCTGGAAGATCATTTTGGGAGAAATTTTCTGAAATCAAGAACCATAGAATGAGATGTCTTCTTACTAAAATGATTGTAGGTTCAATTTTAGATCTTCGAATCGGGAATAATTAATAAAACTTTGATTCTACAATTGGTGCGATTGCAGAATCCAGAGGAATAATTTGGAAACTTTTTTTTGATGTATAATTCGTTAGAAAATGTCAATAGTCAGCGCTGACTTGTTTATTGTAAAGAAGTTATGTGAGCATTCAAGGCCACCGTTCTTTACACGTATATGTATATACACAAATATATCGATAATGTACATGACAATCGAACCGCGAAATTTGAAATTATCTATTGGGTTCACGAATTGCACTTTTCAAGTTGCAAAATTTGAAAAATTTACATATATGTATTTTCGCCAATAAAAAATTCATGATTATAGCCATCAGATGATCCGTTGATCGTGAACAGTGCAGAACAGAGGTTGCATACGACTTGAATACGCCCACACGCTCACAGCACACATGCATCGACATCACGTATAAAATGCTATAGGATGTGACGCTCACAGTGCTTGCAGCGGCCAAAACGAATGCAGCCAAAGTAACTAACTATTCATGAACGGGATTGGAGGAATCTCGGATAGTTCTGATGGAAGGGAAAACAACCGAACATATACCCGAAATTTGTGTCAAGATTTTTGTCAAGACCATTCTTTGGCAGGGTCGGCTATGTAATAGAATTGTTCATCAATCTCTAAGTTTAGAGAGGTTTTTTTAACCCCGCGGAATTTGATAGTACGTTATAGAAATGACTACTAATTTTTTTTGTTTACTAACAATCCTTCGTTTTCTAGGGGGCAATACAATAAAACTCACGATCTTGAGTGAAAGACGATTCTTCACGTAACAGTGGTCGCCTTCTCGCGTCCTCAGGCAGCTTAGACATTCTGTCATGGATATCAATGTACATGAAGAGAATTGAGAAAGAAAGCAAAATTCATTACTGTTGAAACAATTCTTGTTGGATTTCAACACTATTGTCTCGAGATTTATACCATATCTCATTTAAATCACAAAACTGTCAATAACAATCAAGTAAGTGAAGAAAGACATGCCAAACAACTTGTATTAAACCTTGTATGTTATTGGGAATTATGTGATGTATGTCCTTAGCTAAATAACAACTTGATTCTTCCACGCGTATTGGCCCATTGGTGTTTAGTACGCATAATAAAGTTGAAAGCATCTTTGGTAGCCAAAAAATAGAACAATTAAATTTATCAAGAATTATGACGCGAAACGATTTATTATGAATCTAAGAGGAATTTTACCATTAGAAAATGTTTATATTGGGACAAATCAAATATTAATAAAATGAAAAGCAAAGAAAAGAGCAAGAAGTTTCACAATTTACGTGTGAGGATTTTCTTGGAAGGTTCAAACCAATACTGCTAAAAAATTAGAACACGTCTGTCTAGACCAAGTTCATTATTGGCATTTATCCAACATTGAAGTATCACAAACGTCGGATAACAGAGGTGTCAATATATTCGAGCTAAACTTTAAATCTGAATATTTGAATAGCTACGATGACCTTTACATCATTTTTCAATGAAATGAGATGGATCCTTCATTTTATTCATTCTTTTCTGTAAAGATCGCGGGCGGAGAAGCATGCCAGAACGCGTGAATCATCAGGTGAATGCATCACGCAAGACATTCCAAACTCTTCATGAAATTTCACAATTACTCAATACTAACTTGGATCCAGCTACATTGACCATTTGTGTCAGATTATGTGAGAATGGTGTGAATCCGCAAGCGTTGGCCACTGTTGTTAAGGAGTTACAGAGAGGGATAAGAACATTGGAAAATACACAACAATCAGAGTCATGTAGAGGTGTTAAATAAAATGCATTGTTAAAAATAGTACTAAGTCTATTCTTTCAAATATTGAAATTATTTTTTGAATCAAGTTAGCATTTCTGAATCTATCAAATTTGAAGATACGAAATTTCACAAAGATTCCCGAATCTCTACAGCTCTTCAGACTTGAGTTTCTGTTTACCCTTCTCTTTAATCATATTTTTCTTTTCACTCGATTTTTTCCCATAATATGTTTGACCTTCCAAAGTCACACGCTCCAGTTCTGGTTGATCAATGAAAAAGTTTTTCCCATCTACTGCTTGCGAACCTTCTCTGAACATGAACACGGCCCGTTTTGGTTCTATTGGATATCTAAACATTGTGATAAACCATTGGTATCGTAAAGAATGAAATTGAAAGAATCAAATTTACCTCTCAGTTATGATGTGATTATTTTGAAGACTCCCCTGCCAAAGACGTAGAATATTTTCAGCCTCACTGTCTGAAAGGTCGGCTTTCACATCAACAAACATCATCACACTCTTTCCCATTTTAGTTGCTTTCAAAAGATTGTCCGGATTGGAGAGATCAATCTATTTGAGCATTTTTGATATTAGATACAACTGGCGTTCTGTTCACAGATCTTATAATCTCCATTGATGCATAACTCACCTGCGATAGATCTATTCCTGGTGAAGAACGAAGATGCTCTGGTAGTTCATCTGGCTCCAGAGGGTCATCATTTTCCTAAATAACGAAGAGAACAGTTTAATATGACCATTGGTAAATATATCGATGCTTTGAATTCACCTCCCACTGATCGTACAATCTTTCCATGTCTGCATCTGTCATATCTATTATCTTTTTCGATTTCCATGATTCTTTCTTCTCTGTTGCACAATTGACGACAAAAAACATAGCGAGAACAATTGAAAATAAGGTGAACCCCATTATGACCTGTTGTCTGAGATGTTAAAGAGCGTATTCAGTTTTCAGGTTATGATTTCAAATATCGCGCTCTCTTGAAAGTATGCGTTCATTCAATTGCGACTTAATGAATCATACAGTGTTTGATATATAATCAGAAAACAGACCGACGATCGAATGCGGTTTATACCGTCAAAACCATCTGAGGAATGTCAATGAAAAATATTATAAATGGTATAAAATCACAAAGCGACATACATTTATAATAATGGGAACTCTACGGATAACGGATGGACGATTGTTGTTGACCAAAGAGTATAGTATACTCTTTTGTTGTGACGAAAAAGTATAATAGTTCCGTTAATATTCATAATTTATATGTGTAGCCATCTATTGATTGCAACAGGAATTATACGTTTTCTAGGATCACTGTGAGATCCCGTGTTTCTATGGCGCCTGATCATAGCGAATAATCAACGAAACGCAAATATCAAATATAGTTAGATTCAATCTATGAACATACATGTTTATATACATACACATATATATGTGTGTCATGTTCTCGAATAGCAGTTTATGACAACATACATTAATCATGATATTTCGTATGCTACCAAAGGTTACTCCGTATGTAGAGTCCGTGAATATATTTGTACAGAAGCCAAAAAGTAATTAGTAAAACGTCTGAAAAAAGAGGGGTATGGTAATGCCTACAGTCTGCTCCGTCATAACAAATTGAGAAACAATATCATGATCGGAGTAGAGATATGAGCTTATATAATGAAGATGCAGTTGTCAATAGTCCAATATTGTGACCGTAAATATTTTTGTACCAGAGTATCATCATTTTCTTTTGTAGGTAAGCTCTTCATTCCAAAGATTCATATCCGTTTGTTTTGTACTATTCAAAATGATTCTTTTTCTTTCACTAGAATACGGTTAAGCTAGTGTGATTTGGCGATGTCGCCCAATCGATCATCAAGTATGCCATGTATGCAAGAAATACTGACACTGGCGAAAATTCTGAAAAAGGATGGCGATCAAGTTCTAAATGGATCTAGCAAACTTTCACTATCAACAAAGCTCTTGCATAATCTCAACGATGCTTTCACATTAATTATTGAAGAATCTAAGGACTTGGAAAGTTCGTTTCAAGTTTGCAATAGTTCAAAAATTGATTTATTCCGAGATCTAAAATTCCTTCATGACTTTGTGCAAAAAATAATTTGGCTGAAAGTCGTGCATACGAATAATGACTCGCAAATATTAGTAGATATAAGTAAATTTCGACATCTACGATATTTAGAATTGCAAAAAGTATGCATCGATTTGGTCAATGGCATCCAAGGTGTACGGGGGCAATTGGAGACAATATCCTGTACAGGTGCAGGTGGTGTCGGAACAATCGGTCATTTGTTGGCAGCATGTGGTGGCGACGATGGTGTTGGATTCGTCTGGGCGTCATTGAAACGCTTATGCTTGACGTATAATGGTCTTGGTCGGCTGGACAAATCACTTGAACTTGCACCATGGTTACAAACTCTTGACTTGAGTCATAATTTCATCTCTACTGCAACAGAACTAGATTGTATACCTAGTCTAAAGTTTGTCAATTTAGGGTATAATAAACTAGAAAATATCCCAGCATTCAATAAATCAACCTATCGCAGTCTCCAAGTGCTGGTCTTGAAGCATAATTACATTGAAAATATCGATGGACTGCAAGGACTGGATTTTTTGGCTGAACTCGATTTATCATTCAATTGTTTATCAGATCACAGTCTTTTGTGGCCAATCGAAGTTATGACGGCGCTATTGTGGCTCAACCTAACTGGAAACCCGCTGTCATATCACGAACGGCATCGAGCTCTAACCTCGAAGTATTTGCATTCATCACTGGCAGAGAACAAATTTATCCTGGATCATTATCCATTATCGAAATCAGAAAAATTGATAGTTTCTGAAAATCGTTTATTCACCATAAGATCATTTCCCTCATCATTTGGAGGTAATTCAAACTCGTTCGTTGATGTCGCCACTGATTTTCCGACAGAATCATTGGAGAATTCATTACAAGAGAATTGTATGAGACCCCAACAATCCGAGATAACGAACAGCTTGGAAATATCTAATCCAAAAATCCGAAGGTCCGCAAATGTGAAGGAAGTCAGTATTGCCGATGATATCGAGCGAGATGATATCGGAACACCTATTGATGTTATGAACAGATTGGAGAATTTTAATTCTGAAATGTCAATGGATCATTTGGAAACGAAGAAAAAAATTTTGGCACTGCGAAAGAAATTCGGAGGGGAGAATTGGTTAAGCAGTCATGGTGGATCGTTTATACAAGACATTATGGGAATAGACCGATCTCCTGATCCCATTGTTCCGCCTTTAGTTACAATGAATTCTTTCTCAACTACTAAGTCTTACTCATTGACGAGAACGTCCAACACTTGTGATAATAAGGACTATAAGCAATCTGATACAGCTTCTTACTACGAGAAAAATGAATCAGGTTCGGAAGAACACATTGGTGAATCAATGGAAGGCAAGAGTGATATAATTTTTGATAAAGATGCGATGGAGAGAGAAGAAAACTCCGATTCAAATAACTGTCACGACTATGGGGAAGAGCAAGGGGAGTTATTTTTAGTTGAGAGGATCCGAGACTGCGAAGATTCGGAAATGGTGGAAATATTCTTAATTGTAACCCCGGCAGATGTTAAAGAGCGCGATCCAATAACAGGAAAAATGATATGTCGGTGGTCGATGGATATCATTTTATCTTGCGAGATAGGACGCGGAAAATTATCGACAATTGAGTTCACTTTCGATACTGCACGACGAGATCGGCAATATCGAACGTATTATGCCGAATCAGAAAGTGATGCATCAAAAGTTGTCAGAATTGTTAGTGATTCAATGAAGACACGTCCTATAATGCTGAAAGTATTCGAATGCATGAAATGCTCGACACACTTTTCACAGGATAGCGATACTGTTTTCGATGTGAACAGTATGGCTGTTCCCCAACCCAAACCACCGATGTGTCCATCATGTAAGAGTACACTGGTCATCCAAACAGACGATTTTTTAACACCTGAAATCGATGATAATAATCAAAAAATTGAAGAAGGAATTTGTACTTCCAGTAAAAATGATCCCGCGAAGGATCATGAAGTGATTACAAGTCTTCAACATTCGACATCGCAATCAAGTATTGGTGAGAGTCAGAATTTAAATTTTGCACGATTGAGTGACATTGAACGAGTAACCAAAAATCATAAAACTGCTTCTCGATTTTCCAAAAAATTTTCATTCTATCATTTTCCTTCGTATCCTTTCATGGGAGTGAATGATATTGTCATAATTGAATAAATGAGTGGAATAATCACATTTTTTTAATTTGGTACTGTAACATCTTTGATAAACTACTAATACTCACTTTGGCGCAGGTGGAAAGAAGAATGAAGCTAAGTCCATCGCCACCTCTATAATGTATTCCGACTCTCTACACCAAGCCCAAGTTTGCTGTAAGCTTCCAGACTCAAATAAATTTCACGTTACAATCATTCACTGCTAATACCATACAACACGCAAAACATAAAATAGATATCAATGATATACAGCATCAAATATAATATATAATAGCCTGCATGTGTTTGGTAAAAATTGGGCACCAGGAAAATGATTTCATAATCATTTTCCGTCTTGAAATTCTCATTAATCAATCCCAAATCAATCATTCATTTCACCATGACTGTCCCAGGCACAGCGACAAGTTTAGATGATTCAAGGGAATCCACACCTTCAATGGGAACGGTGATGAAGAAATGTGAGAGTGATATTGAAATACTGAGCAATCCCAGTCAAAGCAGCATTGAAGTTTTAGACGATGGATCAAAGTGAATATTGTTATAATATTTCAATTATCAATCAAAATGAGTTTTTATTATTTTATGATGCGAATTTAAATGAAGCTGATAGGCAAAACGTGGATAATTGATTAATTCATAATCTTATAATCAGGTCCAGCTCAACGCCAAATCGAAAACGGTCCTCGGAGGAACGTCGTATCGCAGTAACTCCTACCCTTCTGACAATTCCCGATACAACACTTGTCCTGACGGGTTTGACTGAAAGTAGCTCATCAGGTTGGAAAATTATGTATATTGATATACATCCTAATGAGAAACCGAATATTGAAATACATTTATTGATATTCTGATACTTAGGATCTCTGACTGACAGTATATGCACAGCCTATGAAAACGAAAGGATCAAGAGGCCTTCTTCAATTACAACGCCAAAACTCCCAATAAATGCTATTACAGAACCCGGCCAAAATGAATGTGTTGGGAGCATCAGCAACCCAACATATACTCCAGTAGCAGATCTCACATCAATGTTAGGAGGTGAACTAAATCATTATGGAAGGCAGTAACCAACTCTTATACTTTATCGTGTTCTCTCGTCCTTGGCATCTTAAAACATACGAACCAGTAAAATGTTGAACGATGTTCCATACAGTTCATATACTCGTTGTGATTCTTTTGAATGATAATTGAAGTAATGAAATTCAACAGAATTCATAATAATTAACACGAATCCAAAGTAGGTGGTTGAAGAAATTGGGCGTTGATATTTTACTGTTTCAACTTGAATTCATTATCGATCAGCGTAACCGATTATACTTGCAATATAACGATTAGAAACCCATATGGGATATTCAATTCAACAAAATACTTTTTGGGCGTCAAAAAAATTCTATGGATCCAATGACACATTTGGGAGTGATATGGTCGCTGTCAGACTATATCATCACGCTCAGATTAATTGTCAAAAAAAAAAAATCGACAAATTTCATTAATTATATCTTTGAGTAAAAGGGAAGTAGACGGAAGATTAAAAACCAATATATTATCAATCATTTGCAGGACTACTTCAGAGCATGAAGATTGGTGCTAACAAAGAATTACCAGTGAAAGTGGAAGCAGACCCTGATTCCTTTTCTAATAAAATCCGATATTCTTACACAAATTTTACCAGCGTGGACCATCGGATTAAATTACATTTGATATTGAATATCTTTGAAGTGGAAAACGAGGAACTTGTATTACTTTTGCGTACTGATATATTAATGCGGAATCACTCGATGCCCTTCCCTGGATGTCTCGTTTTATCTACATCAAAAATTTATGTGCTGCGAGTTATTGGACCTGAAGGTGAAGATCCGCAGCGATGGTTACAAAAAGAAACCAGTTGGACAATGGACCGTCTACGAAAATTTGCTCCTTTACCGTTCAAACAAGGCGTAGTCGTGGTGTTAGGCCAGCCAAATAAATTTACTGAGGAGCCAACGAATATTGTTCTCGTCTGCATCCTCCAAGATTTTCAACGGACTTCGAATCTGTTATTTTATCTCACGGATTCATCATTACCGATTAGCTGCGAAATTGCGTCTTCAGTTCCTGAACAATGTACCGCAGCAATACATAACTTAATGTTATCCTCGAAGCATTATCGTGATGGTGATACGATTAGAATTTTCACCTTGTTCTCCTCAGCTTCATTGCAATTAGAAACGCACGAAGCAAAACTTCGAATAGGCGGTTTGCTTATAACCACATCGTCATTAATATTGATTGATGATAAAATTCACTGGTTGATTCCGCAGCCTGATGAAACTGCATCGAAATTGACCGAACAACCCATCAGTAATCTCATTGAAGTGGTAATGAACTATTCTGAATATATACGTACTTATATCCTAGGCAAAATAGAATTATCTTACCTTACTATTTTTGAATTCAGCGAATTCTTTACAACTCAATTCGAAAGTTAAATAACGTAGCAACCTCATGAAACTTAATATCCATACTATCGATGTTTTTCTCCTTGAACTAGAATTCACAATTCTGTAGATGATTTGCATCATGAAAATTAATTGATATTTCTTTGCAGGTTCTCAATGGATTCTCATTAGCGCTTAACTTCTTTGACGAGATTCCAGGCATTGAAGAACTTTGGATATTGACATTCATTTCGGCCGACGCCGCCAACGCTGTTATAGATGCTATCCAACTACCATGGGAGGACTTGTTCTCAGTTCCTCTTCAAATAATAAAGAAAATGCCGACAAAAGAGAATAGTGACTGAAACATCTGCAGCCCAGTACATCACAGTAACGAATATCAGCATTGGCACCCCATTGATTATGACCACTTTCTGTACGTCATTACTTGCCCCGTTCAACGGCCGTGTTCAGATTTTGCGGTGTTATCAAGTTGACCGCCTGGTTGACTACCGTTTTTATATTACCATTACTTTTGTCGTATGTTTTGGGGGCCATAGAAAATTTTCAACTCACTATACCATAATAAAAATTGTGCTGGATATGTGCCAAGTACAAATATGATAGAGTAATCATCATGCACAGGGAACGGTATCAATGGAATGTCGACTATATTTCTGTGTCGCTTTCTTTCTTCGGCAAAAAAGGGAGAAGAAAGCATCTTGTGAATTTCGTATTCAATCATTCTCAGATTCGCCCCATTTTATTATTATTATTATTATTATCATTAATGTAATTTTTTTTTCATCTGGAGCGTTCTCAAAATATCGGTGTTATTCATGAAACAATTTTCGAAGCAATCCACACAAATTTTAAACTGTGATATGTATATTCTAATTGTAGTATTTGTAAATAATAAAAATTCTAACGGACGATATCCTTTTTTAATGCACTTCCGGAAAGTAAAAATACATTTTGTTTTCAGTTTACGCGTCAAGTCTGTAATTCAGTGAACGCAGTAATCTGGTGCAATTTTAAGCTTGTCAGTGGACAAGTACACGAAGGAAGTGAGTTGATTTAAACAGATAATATTTGGCGCAAGAAATCCCGGTTTTACTTTGGTATTCTCATGCCTATGGTATTTCATCTATAAATTATTCATTGAATTACTTTCTGTGATGGATAAATGATCTTGAATATTTACATGATAATACAGTTTACATAGTGAGACGATCATATTACCATATTGTACGATGGATCGATGAAATAAAGAGAATACAGAATTTCAATATACCACTGCGACCAGCGATACAGTTATGTTAATTTCACAAGTCTATAATAACTTCTGTTTTGTAGTTTATTATTGAAGACAAGAAGACGCATACAAATTATTCCACACCTGTGGCTGATACGTACGCCTGGAGAACATTCATATTTGCTCAGTAGTTTGTATTACAGTCTTGCTAATCATCATTGATATCAAAAATAATGAAATGGGACCAACTCTCTTTAGATTGATCATTGGAACTACTCTCATAAGTATTGTGGTCTCTTGAAACTTTTGGATATATTGACATCGCCATAAATTAAGTCTTTATCCGTTTTTCATTTTCATTTCAGCACAATTCTCTGATGCATCATTCGAATACAGCAGACGTCGTAAGGGTGTATTCCATATTTCATATATCTATACTAACTATATACCTTCAGTGATATCTTTAATTATAAATCTGGAATATATTCAAATTTTTGTAATTCTTGCAATTCATTTTTGAAGATCAACATATTTGGCCACAAAAGTTTCAAAAATGTGGCGGCGTAATGCAATCACCAATTTCTTTGTCAACTGCAAAATCTATTGCTCTGCCATTACCTGCGTTAGAAATGATTGGATTTCATGATTTTCTTGCACATCCACTGACCTTAATAAATAATGGTCATACAGGTAATGCATTGTTCGTTCTTTGCAAATTCAAGCCAATCAAAATCAAAATCATAGACATACATTTTGATTGTTTTTTTTACTTGTGACCAAGTGAGAATGAATGTTGCGCCAAATTCACTGCACCGAAAACTTCCATATGTGTTTGGTGCAATGTTAAAAAAAGATCAGCAATACGAATTAGAAAGTTTACATTTCCACTGGGGAATTAAAAATAATCGTGGTTCCGAACACATTGTTAATGATGTAAGGTATGTACAAGAATGCTTATGGTGACAAAATATAAACCAATATAATAGAAGTTATTGTTAATGTGTGTCAAGGTATCCCATGGAAATGCATGTGATCCACAGAAATAAAGCATATGTTGATATGGAACGTGCTCTGAGCTACGCTGACGGTTTAGTTGTACTTGGAATATTTTTCCAGGTGAGCTCCGCATCATTATAATTGATGATGAAGTATAGAGAAACCGCAGATGTCGTAGGTCACCAGTATAATTGAATATATTTACAGTTACAAGACGCCGATAATAAGAATCTAAACCCAATTTTGAATTGTCTGCCTTCAATTCAATGGGTTAACACAGAAGTGATGTTGAATACATCTATTACTTTGAGTTCCCTCATACCAAAAAACACAGAAACCTATTATACGTATCGAGGATCGTTGACCACACCGCCATGTAGTGAAACAATAACATGGATAATATTTTCAACGCCAGTTCCTATATCGTTCAAACAGATAGGTCAATTTCGTAAACTATCAAACGGTGCACACACACTTGCTAATAATTATAGAAAGTTACAGCACATTGGTCTCAGGAAAATATACGTGCGGAAATTGGCCGTGACGTCATCTGATAATTATAATTATCTTCCCGATTTCAATGTCACCGACTCAATGTGGTTTTGGCACTAACTGAGCTCATGTTTTCCACTCAAAAACTCTGAATGCACCTGTAAAATATGTACCGGTTGATGCATACGTGAAATGCAATTTCGGTGTGGTGCACACAGTGAGAAATGGTATTCATATCGAATGAGAGATACATATGTTTGAGATGGATATACCCTCCTTAATAAATCCGTTATATACTTGACGCACCGATATGGACGACTAAAATCGATCAGTTGCAGCCTTTCATTATATGATAATAAAATGTGTATTATAATTGTATTAATCCGATCGTAATCAACCATCAATACAAAAAAAACCCTAATTTTTTCTTTCTAATATGCGAAGTGTCATCATTTTCATCATTATTGTATATAAATATGATGACATTTGATATGAGTTTTCGGAGTTCTACTACTTATTTGACCTTGTATTTGTGAGAGCACGCAATTTTTTTCTTCTAATGTCTGGGGGGGTCATAATAGTATATTACACACCTAGGGCAGGAAACGAGGTCAATAAACATGTGATCTGAGGCTTTCTTATTTACTGCCCATGGTGTGTATACTATTTTTCTCCTCGACGGAGGCGGAAAGCGGCATTTTCGTTCAGCGCAGCGGGACGAAAAGTGACGCTTTCCGCCCGGAGGTGAGAAAAAAGCTTAACTTCAAGTTTGTGGGGTCTCACCCTTTTGTCCCCCGGCCGCCATATTGGAAAAGGGGTGAAAATGGGTTTTCCGCCATATCTTTTGAACTATTCATTGTACAAAAAAAGTGTAGCAACATTTTATGTTGCAAATTGAATTAGCTATAACTTTGATTACGTGACTTTTAGTCGTTGAACCAGAAATAAAAAAGTTATTAACAAAAAGAGAGAAAATTTTGGGAACAAATTTTATTTTTATTGTTATAACTCTTTTTTTTTTAATTTTACAAAAAAATGACATCGGAGCACTTCAATAGAGGAGCTTCCAACAAACAATGTCCATATAAACTTTTTTCAAATTACATTCATTTGTTAGTGTTTTACAACGCTGTAAATTTGCTGCAAATTCAGATTAATCTAACATGTTGTTTGTATTCGAGTACAAATAAATAATGTTAGATTTGCAGTGCTGTATAACATCTTGTGACTAATTAGAAATGGCTAATAAACAAAGCGAAATTCCGCCGATGTCTGTTATATATATATATATATATGACAGAGATCAAAATTCAAATTCTCGTTGCACGAAAGTTTTGGCACCGTACGCGGTATTGATGACAAAGTGGGCAGTATTAAAAACAAGGAAAATTATTCAAAATTCTGCTGTACACTACGTTGCAAAAATAATCATAAGAGTAAATTACAATTTCTTGTAGTACATGGGGAAAGTGGTCATGGTGGTCATTGCTTCTGAAGATGAAGACTCACTTATATTAGGACAGCCTGCTGTACTACTTGACCTTACAACATTTTTTTTATTTTTCCACCATAAATTTACCTCTTTGTATATAATAAATCGAGTAATGTTAAACGTTTTTGGTATTATTCAAAATGTTACATATCTTCAATTCCATCTAACATGTTATTAATTTATTTAAACGACAAAAAAAACAAACAAAATGATAATTATCTATGTGTTGCATGGAAATATCTCCATATTATGAATGAATACGGCGCGGCGCGCAAGTCAGTAAGCGTGTTCTGGCCGAAGCCCGAAAGTCGAAACGCGCTAAACTCAGTCACTTAAACCTAAAATTATTTCCGACTGACTGACTTACTTAGGATACTCAGCTCAGGACTTAATTCGGCTGAACACACCCATTAACTTTGACCAGCCATATTGAAGTATTGATGCGCCACCTCTAGGATGTACACATAGCAAATATATTCATAGATATAGATTACAATTTAATACGACATGTCGACATATAATACATACGCAGCAATACGTAGGAAAAAACCAAGGACTTTGGTGACCTTACCCAATTCTACCCAAAATATAATTGACATGGATGTATCATTCGGCGATTGCAACTAATGAAATTTATATATAAATTCATGGTACATCAATGAATACGAAAGTAATGAGTTAGTGAATCAAGATTGAGGTTATGGAAGGTATTATAATATCAATTGCGCATAAGCCCATCGAAAATTATATTCTTATGTTAATGCTGATTATCGTAACTTGATTTCAGCACTGTGAATTAATCAAATCTAAAATGGTGTTTGAATCAATCGTAACAGAGCTACTGAATAAGATTCTAGGCGAATACATACAGAATCTGGATTATAAACAACTCAAATTGAGTTTATGGGGAGGTATCGACGATTTCATTCTCTTCTATCTAATATTTTAATCATTCGATACAGATTAACACCTCATATATGCAACGGTTATTAATACATCATTGACGTACTCCGTTTATCCTTCAATGCTATTTAGTGTTAAAGTTATCATTTGTTTTTTAACATGAATTTATGAATTTCGAAAATCAAAATTTCTGAATTTCTCACATCCAGTTTGTTCCCATATTGCCCTTCCATATTACAGTCGCGAAATCTGTTAATGCATAATAAGGTTGGAAATGCCATAATAACGGTTACAGAAGTCCATGTATTCTATTTGTTGTTTCATAGGCGATGTTGTTCTGAACGATTTATTAATCAGTGAACATGCATTGGATGGGCTGGATCTGCCACTAAAATTGGAATATGGGAGATTAGGTAAGCAATTAGCATCATCCGAAGCAATCTGATTGAATAATATTAATTGGGAAACTTTACAGGGAAATTGATTCTCAAAATTCCTTTCAAAGATATGTGGAATGGACAAATTGACGCAATTGTTGAAGAGTTGTTTATTCTTATTGTTCCATCGAGTCAAGTCCAATATGATGCAGAAAAGGAATCAAAATCCGCGTTGGAAGCAAAGCGAGCAGAATTGGCGAGGATTGAAAAAAATAAACAATTGGCAGACACCAAACTGGGACAAAAATTGGACGATTCTATGGTTGAAAAACTCGTAGCCCGTATGATAAAAAATATTCATCTAGAAATTAAAAGAATTCATATCCGCTACGAAGATCATGTGACGTTTCAAAATCATCCTTTCTCAATGGGCCTAACATTAGACCGCTTTGCCTTAGAGAGTTGCGATATGTCATGGTTGGTAACTGGTAATCTTAAAGATATGTATTCCATTCAGCAAATTTATAAAATATGCACCATGGACGGATTTTCGATCTATTTGAATCCAAATTTCATGCAGTTTAGCAACCATCCATCATCAACTTACGCATCACTATTTTCAGAGACAATTGCCACAATTGATTTTATGCCTGAAAATTATGAATATTTACTTGGTCCGATTAATACAAGAGCAAAATTGAAATTAAACCCAAAACCAGAAACGGATGGCAGCAATTATACCATTCCAAAAATTCTATTAGATCTCGAGATGCAAAAATTGCGGATAGGATTATCTAAACGACAATATCAAATGTTATTGCAGTTGGGCGAAGGGTTGGATCGTGCAACAAAGGCGGCACCTTATCGGAAATATCGCCCAGAAGGTGTGGGATATCGTGGGCATTACAGAAAGTGGTGGCAGTTTGCTTATCAATGTGTTTTAGAAGAGGAAGTGCGACGGCTTCGTCGCAATTGGGATTGGAATCATATGAAAATACATCGAGATACATGTCGTGAATATGCAAAAATTTATCGAACGAAATTAATGAGTAAACGAATGGTTCCAGAAATCGAAGAGCGCTTGGAATATTGCGAGAAAAAGTTGAATATTTTTGATCTTGTCGTGATTCGACAACAGATTGAAATGGAAGCGGAACGTTTGGCGGAAAAAGAAAAAATTATGAAGGCTCAGCGTGGATGGTTTGGATTCCTCTGGAATTCGGGTCAAACAAAGGAAGTCGAGGATTTGAATTCTGCTGCAGCGATAATGCGGAAATTTGAGGCAGAGATGACAGCTGGAGAAAGAGAGAAACTATATCGAGCTATTGATTATCAAGAAAACTCTGCTCCTGCTCATTATCCTGAGACTTATGTCATGATTGATACGACATTTTATCTTCATGGATTGCAAATAATTGTTTCCGATATGGAGAAAGACTGTCCTGAAGTTCTGGACCTCCAATTGAACGGCGTTAAAGCTCAGTTTCAATCGAGACCAGCAGCAAATGCAATTCGCGTAACCGCATCGGTGAATGATATGAAAATTCTGGGTGTGAAACAGCGAGGAGAAATTCCATCACTTCTGAAATCCCTTCATGAACGCACAATCAATGATTTGTTCTGTATAACTTATGAGAAAAATCCTCTGGATAAACTCTGTGGAGATCGGATCATAGTTAATTCAAAATGTGTTCAAATTATTTATGACGCACAGACAATAATTGAATTAGTGAAACTCTTCAAGGTTCAGAACCAGTCAGCCTTGCATCAAATTCATGCTGCAGCAGCTGAACATTTGGAAGGTCTGAAAGAAATGTCTGCTTTAGGACTTGAGTATGCCATCCAAAAGCATTCAGTCTTAGATATTCAAGTTGATTTGGAGGCTTCACAATTGATTATACCTTTCGGTGGATTTTTCACCGAGAATTTATCTGTTATTGTAATAAATCTTGGGAGTTTAGGAGTTTATTCTTTGAAGAATTCGGAAGATGACCTAGGACCAAGTACAGTGAAGAAATTGATGAGTATGGGAAAAACTGAAGAGGATATCATGATTCATTTGCGGAAGCACAGCTATGACCGGTTTGTTCTAAAAATCATCAATTTTCAAGCTTTAGTTGCGTTCAAAGATGAAGATTGGCTGGATGCATTACAAATGACTTCCAATCCAATGGCATTGTTGCAACCCACCACACTAGAGATTCAATTCCACAAATGTTTGATTAGTGATGACCCGCTACTACCACGAATGCGAGTGATTGGGCAGTTGCCATCATTAATTTTGAATATCCCCGATATCCGCTTACTTGAAGCTTGGGCAATTGCACAAAGCATACCTCTGCCTGAAAACGATGATGCATGCGTTCTATCCAGCCCTTTAACGAAATCCGTATCGCAATTGTCGTTGGATTACGTGAAAGAATTAGCTAAAAAAGATGCGCAACACACTAAATTGACAGGCAATGCATTGGATTCAAAATCCACAACAAATATAGAGGCAAAATTTGTCATGAAAGAATTTGCAATAACAGTTTTCCAACTAGTTAATGATTTTGCCGAACCTTTCATGAGAATCGAAATTCTTCAGGTTGAAGCAGAAATCCTTCAGACAACCTTCGATCAGGAAATAATGTTACGACTCGGAGGTATTCAAATCAAACAGTACCATCACAAGAACGAAATTTTCATGATAAACACTCCAATGACATCAGGTAGCCAAGAATATTTGATCATTGCTCAATACAAAAATGTTAATAAACGTTCACCGGAGTTCATCACACGTCATGGATCCATTGTGAAACTCTTACAATTAGAGTTCACAACTCTAGATGTACTTCTTCATCAGGAAGCATTGATTGATTGTTTGAAGTTCATCAATGAAGTGCAGGAAAAAATCAGCGCGCCCTCATCAACCGAGAAATTGACTACTCATTCAGTTACTACGCGCTTACCACATTTGGCAACAATCCAGGAAGATACATCTACATTCTTTAAAGAAAAATTGCAAAAAAATAGAAATCATTCAGATAAGAAAAGGAAAGGCATTGTAGAGTGCATTGATTTGAAAATCCAAGCGAAAATTGGAACGATCGGTTTGAAAATTTCAAGTGATGCAAGGGACATCAGTGCATTGTTTATCCAAGGGATTACAGCTGGATATTTAATGAAAAGTTCTTATTCACAAATTAATGTCAATCTAGCATCGGTGAATATCAAAGACTTGAATCCAGAATCTATACACAAAGATATTGTGTCAGTGGAAAGTACTGAGTCTCTCCAAGTTCAAATAGTAATATACAATATTGAGTCAAATGAAGTAGACAAAAACAATATGTCAATCAAGGTTGTAATGGGTTGTCATCGGGTTGTTTTCCTCAGTGTTTTTGTAACTAGTGTGATGAATTTTTTGAATAACTTCCAAACAGCCCAAAAAGCTATAGCTGAAGCATCGGCAGCGGCAGCTGAAGTCGCAAAGACCAATATAAAAGACGTGCAAGAATCTGCGACGCGAATGGAATTGTCAGTGAAAATAAAGGCGCCTGTTATATTTGTTCCTCTCAACTCTAAAAGTGAACACTGTTTGATATTGGATATGGGCAACTTAACAATTTATAATAATTTGAAAACCATTCCAGTTATTAATGACAATGGAGATTCACCAATCATTGATGAAATGATGATTGAACTTCAAAATTTGAAACTATCTCGTGTAAGATTATGTGGCGAAAATTTCAACTCGAATAATGAAGTAAGGTTGCTTCAACCAATTAATTTCGGACTGCTTATGAAAAGAAATTTGTCCACAATTTGGTATACATCTATACCTGACATTGACATGTCCGGAAGATTGAATCGAATCGAAATGCTGATGAGTAGAGAAGATTATTTGATGATGAGGAAGATATTGGAAGAAAATTTTGGAGAAAATCTCGAAGAACCCCGTGTGACGCAAACAGTGATTCGTGAAGAAAGGAGAACGGATGAAGTCCAGAAAAAAATGACCGTGAGGCAAGAAGCCAAGGTTGTTGAATTGTCGGATCAGAAATGTCATGAACAAAAGCAGACTCATACGTCAATTAAATTTGAATTCATTATGGACAGTTTGGTAATCAATCTCTTTACTGGTGGTCCAAAAATATCGAGAAGCGAATTGTCTCCCGCTCACCTACCAGAACATGGTTTAGCCCGATTTGAACTAACGTATTTTGCATTGAAAGGGAAAATATTTGATGACGGGCTCTTAGCTACATCAATTTTATTGATGAACTGTACGTTAGACGATACACGTCAAAGTCGACGAGGTCAATTAACAAGAATAATGGAGCGGACAACAGCAGTGCCGTCTATGGAAGATTTGAACAAAAGTACTTTGGACGAGTCCACATCCAAATCGGTTCGTAGCATGTTGGATGTGACCGTTCGGCAGAGTCTCGATGATACGTTTGTCGATGCTCGTGTGTTTTCATTCAGTATAATTGTCTCACTAGACTATCTCCTAAAAATTAAGGACTTTTTTTCACTTGAATCACCTCAGCTTGCACAACAACCCTTGACCATGATCCCCCAAAAAGGTTACAGTGAAAATTTGAAAAGGAAAGTTTCCCCAACAATTATTCAAACTACTAGGACAATAAATATTCATGTGGAAAAACCTGACGTGATTCTCTTGCAGGACATGGATGATATAGACTCGAATTGCATTGTCTTGAACACAGAATTAGTCATGAAAATGCGATTTATCGGCGATCACCAAGTGATAACTGGGTCAGTCAATGACTTGTCACTTTCAACCGGAATTTACAATCCCTCACGCCGTGCTGATACTGTTTACCAGGTATTGAAACCATGCAGCATCAGCATTGCAGGTTCAACGCCAGAAAGTAAGGGATTGCACATTGATGTATGTTGTACAGACATTCATATTTCGGTTTCTCCTGGTGTCATCGAAATAATTAACCGTGTCATACAGCAATCAACATTTAAGGAACAAGAAAAAGATCAAGTGGTCAAAGCTGATCCATCATACGAGGGATTATGGTTGATAACTCCATATGATGAGAATGATTATTGGTTTTTAAAAACGGAAGTTGCGTTGGAAGCCTTCGAAGATCTCAGTTGTGAAGACCCCCTCGATCTCATCTCTTACAAGCCAGAATTGGCAATTATATCAGCACCAAATATTTTATTGACATTGGAGGCAGGGGTTGGTAATAAGACATTGCCAATGTTATTCCTCCATTTGGGATTCCACAGTTACGTCAATGATTGGAGCACAAGTACTATGAGTATCGATGCAAAGATGTCATTGATTATGGCGTATTACAACAGTCGCTTAGCTCTTTGGGAGCCGTTGATTGAACCTGTAGAAAATGTTGAAAACAATGCAAATCATTATGTGCCATGGGAATTAAAAACGAATATTCAATTTCATAATTTATCACCGAATTCGCATGATGCAAGTGTAGTATCACCAACATCAGACAGTGGAGAACCCGATGATTTTCAACAGTCATCGCGAATGTCTATTGACATACGATCATGTGATAATCTAGAAGTTACTGTGACAAAAACTTGCTTGGAAGTGTTACAACAATTGGGTGTCGCCTTTTCCAGTGCCATGGAGTTGAGTGACAAATCATCTACGACAAAATTGGCACCATATGTCTTGAAGAATGAAACAGGTTTGATGTTGGTGCTAGATCTGGAGGCTAGTCATTTCCAAGTGTTAACAAAAACGTTGGAACCTGTTTCATTGTCCGACACATATTCCGAAGTGATATTGGAAAGTGGCGCGTCAATTCAGCTGGCGCCAACGGTAGAAAAAAAACAAATCAATATTTTGGATCAGTTGAGAACGGTTTCGGTCAATGAACAAGTTGATAATAAACTATTCGTAACATTCCGTGGAATTGAAAACAAATTGGAGGTACCAGTGTTGAGGGCTGATAAAAGATTCTTTTCATTGAAATTCCGGAAAGACGGTTCGGAAGAATGGGGTATTATTTCAGACGTTATTGTGGAAAATGGTACGACAATCGTCACACTTCGAAGTATACTCCAAGTGTATAATCACTTCAATGAGCCCGTTTCCGTATATTACATGACAAAAAGAGGTAATGAAGTGGAATGCGTTGGTACTGTCGAGCCAGATGAACGTTTGAACCTCCCTCTAGATGCCGTTTATACTTCGGCAAACATTTATTGGTTGTTCTTTAGTGTTAACGGTTACATGGTATCTGTCGAACCATTTGTTTGGAAGGATTTACAGAAGACTCAGTCAATGACGAAACTCTTGAAATGCGAATCACGGATGAAGCAACCTATCGAACCATTCTATATTCAGGTGATTGATTTGAAATGATAATTTAGTTCTAATTTGAAAATGTGTATAATTGTTCCTCGAGAGGAAGCCTTTCGTCCAATTTGATATTTTATATTGTTTTTATCATAATCTTGAGTAGTTTCATCGTTTCCGACAACATAAGTTTCAATTTATCATTGGGTAATATTGATTAACGTTCGAAATCATCTAATTCTGATTACGATTCTGATAATTTGGATGAAAACCTGAAAAATTAACGACTAATCATTTTAAAACAGCCGTCTCAGATATCAGATAAATTTCAATGCATTAATTCAATCAATGATATTTGATAATGTACGGAAATATTACTGGTTACATATTGATTGTTTCATTCCATTACTTGGGAAATATTCCAACTTTGATCACACATATCTTATACAAATTTTGATATATTCACAGACAATTGGAGAAATTGAACAAGTTTATTTCGAAAGCACCAGCCGGCATACAATGGCCAGCACAATATACAACATTCATTTGTATCCGTCTGTATACTTAACAAATTTTTTGCCTATTGATATCAGCATCGTGCTACCTGGAACGAATAATGAAAAATTGGTGAGAGCCAGTGAAAATATACAGTTTTCAACAATTAATCCCGTTCAGTCGAACATAGTGATAAAGGTATATATACAAGTATTCCCATTTCTTACCATTTGTAATTTTTCTTTTTCAATATAAAAATTTTTCTCTTGCTTCAGTTACCACAATATTTGGAGAAAGATTGGTCATGCATGGGCGAAATTATAGCGAATCCACCTGAATTCTCGGTTTGGTCATTCGAGTCATTTGACAGTGTGCAAAAAGTTGTGATGGATCTGGGGATGCATTGTTCATTCAAACATGGATCGGTCATTATGGCACTCTACTGTCCTTTCTGGATGCTCAACAAAACTGGACTAATGTTGTCATACAAAGTAAGCTGTTCATCCCAGGCGTTGATTCCTCTTGCCTCTTAGTCTCATGATTTTGTTAAACACATTTTATTCCAGAAACAGGTTCAATAATTTTATGGTAGTTCAGATTATATTCCATTTGGTTCCATTTCTATTATTCTCTTTTACGCAAACTCTCAACCAAGTTAACGATCCTAGCATGATTGAGGCAATCTTCATTTAGCTTGTTTGTTAAACAATCATTCGGGTTTCAATTATTTTACAGAAGTCGAGTAAAGTTGGAAATGAGCAGTTGAGCCCACTGAAGGTAGAATATACTCATCTCACGTACAAATTTCATTGAAGTTTATATCACACACTTTCCAATCAGTTATTAGCTGCCATAATTCCTACGACGATGTCTGTATACGCATATATTTCAGAAATTCGCATGTCATTTGCGACACGCTGGACGGCGGAACATAAATCGGACACAAAAGGGCAAATCGGTGATTTAATCTTGAAATTACTGCTTCATTCGCGATGTAATAATTAATTGATAGAATGCTATAGCCATACAGGGATTGTGTCTATTAGCACAAATCACCTGCAAATGGCTCCATTAACAGAGGTGACGGACTATTCATATGGAGTCATCTACTTGAGCTTTTCATTATTATTTGAAGTGATACATTATAAAAAATGTAATAAAATTCGTCCACCGAGTCAATAATTCAAACGGAATTAGGAGATCAATTGTGGACTTGTATTCATCGAGTTTAATCCAGGGGAACCGATGAACATTTCATGTCTCTATCAAAATAATATCTGGCATAACTTTGAAATTGCATATCAACTCAATATCGAGTCGAAAGTAATGGAAAGTTTTTCATGACAATGGTCTCCTACATCTTACGTTAGGAACTTGTTGCTACTAAAACTTCATGATGCATTATGCATAGACAAACTAATATATTCGCATGGGGTTTTTTTAACCATTTGCAAATTTATTGGATGAAGAGTTAAACCTACGAAAATACCACATATATTATTTATGTTCATATGTCTATATGTGCATATTCTTTTGTTGTGAACACATAAATATCTGGAACGATAATTTTTTTCTTTTTGAACGCTTTACAGGGCCCAGAGGAAGGGCTGAATGTTATCTACCACCCGGAAACATACAAGGGACCTATTCTCTTTTCTTTCCGCTCTAAAGCCTTTTTTGGTAAAAAAAAAGCCATGGTACGAGTTGAAGACGGTGAATGGTCGGAAAAGTTTTCAATTGATGTTGCCGGTAGCAAAGGTGATGTCGTATGCCGTTATCATGGAATAAATTACCGTCTGGGCGTTCATAATCAACTGACTTACAATTCCCTCACGAAACAAATAACATTCACTCCCTATTTTATTCTGATGAATAACGCCGATTTCCTGATCGAATGCCAGGAAGCAATTAGGCCGGCTAGCCCATTAACTCGGGTATTGCCAGGTGAATGCACAGCTTTATGGCCCGAATCCGAACAAGATCGCAAAACGCTAATTCTGATGGTTGCTGGGCATCCAGAAAAAACTGCGCCTTTCATCATCAATGAAGTGCAATCAACTTTCCTTAAGCTTTCCAATAAGTATGGGGGTATTGACGTTGACGTTCAGATGAATGAGGGTGGCGTTTATATATGCTTGTCGCCATACAGCCCTGGTCATGCTCCTGCTTTGATAATTAATCATACATCACACACGATTGATCTCTGGGAAAAAAGTTCGATGAATGTAAGATCAATTCAGTCGTTTAATCGGATGTTTTATACATGGGAAAATCCATCAGGTAGTCGCAAACTCATCTGGGAAGATAGTAGCAGAAAAGAAATTGAAAATGATTTACGCAAAGATATTCTGGGTGCATTCCAACTGCCTGAGACTGAAGAAGATATATATTATGTTTCATTCCTCGATGGGATTCAGCGGATTTTATTATTCACACCCAGTTTAAAAATAGCAGAAGACTGTCAATTGGTTGGCGACTTGGAAATAATTGATCAAGAAATAACGATTAGCATTCATGGAGTAGGCTTATCTTTAGTGAATAATCTCAATCATTCAGAGCTTCTGTACATGTGCATCGCCAGCTCAGGTGTCATCTGGGAAACTCGGAAAGCTATTGGAAGTCGTTGGCGGGCATTGAATGCGAATGAGGTGACAACAATCGAAGAAGGTTATCAGAAATATATGCAAGAACTACAGATTGGAAACGAACCGACTTATCGAGTATCACTTGAACCTAAATTGATTGTTGATTATCAAAATATGGAAATGCTACGACCACATAGACGTTATATGCGCCGAACTTTCCAAACCGGACTCTGGATACAATACAGAACGTCCATGCATCAAGTCCAATTGCACGCTAAAATAAATCGACTTCAAATAGATAATCAACTATCGGAATGTGTGTTCCCGGTAATTTTGGCGCCTGTACCACCACCAAGAAGTGTCGCTCAAAGCTCCGTAATAAGACCTTTTGCTGAAATGAGTTTGGTTAAACGTTTGCTTCAACGCAGTACAGTCCAGCAGTTCCGGTATTTCAAAGTATTAATCCAAGAGTTCCATATAAAAGTTGATATAGGATTTATCAATGCTCTTATTTCATTCTTCGAAGCTAATGAGATGAATGATTCCGAAGAAAGCAAACTCTTTCAATTGGACAGGAAGTTGGTGGATGAACCCTTGATGTATCACGTAAATTTGATCACGACCGCTGAACAAAAAAATTTCTTCGATTTATTACACTTCTCGCCATTAAAAATTCACATAAGCTTTTCCATGAGTGGCAGTAGTGGTAGCTCATCAGCTGTGCCTCAAGTTTTGAGCGTTCTTCTACAAGGAATTGGCGTGACCTTAACTGACATTAATGACATTGTTTTCAAACTTGCTTTTTTTGAGCGCAATTATAATTTTATGACTCATAAACAATTGATATCTGAGGCAACAAGTCATTATACGGGCCAAGCAATAAAACAACTGTATGTGCTTGTCTTGGGATTAGATGTGATTGGAAATCCATATGGACTCGTTGTAGGAACGATGAAAGGTATCGAAGATTTATTCTACGAACCTTTTCAAGGGGCTATCCAAGGCCCGGGGGAATTCGCAGAGGGATTGTTGCTCGGTGTGAAGAGCATGCTTGGACACACAGTCGGTGGTATGGCCGGTGCTGTATCGAAGATAACTGGAGCTATGGGCAAAGGCTTAGCCGCATTGACCTTCGATAGAGACTATCAGAAAAAACGGCAAGAACAGTTAAACAAACAGCCGGTTAATTTACAAGAAGGACTGGCACGATCTGGAAAAGGTTTGGTGATGGGAGTTGTCGATGGAGTGACTGGAGTTGTGATGAAGCCAATTTCTGGTGCAAAAGAGGAGGGTGTTGAAGGATTTTTCAAGGGATTTGGTAAAGGTATGGTGGGATTGGTGACGAGACCGACTGCAGGCGTCATTGACTTTGCTAGTGGGAGTTTCGGGGCAGTGCGGAAAGCAACAGAATTGAGTGAAGAGGTCAAGAGAGTGAGACCTCCGAGATTTTTGCAACCCGATAGTCTCGTTAGACCGTATGTACATAAAGAAGCAGAGGGGCATAAAATTCTACTTGATTTAGAAAAAGGGAAATATGCAAATACAGATGTATATTTTTTTCATTTGTTCATTGGCAAAAGTGTGGTATTGATGACAGATAAAAGAATTGCCTATTTGGAGCATAGCGATTTGTTTGGAGGCTGGAAAGTGGATTGGAGTTATACGTGGAACGAGCTGGCTGGCCCAGTTGAAGTAGTCAAAGTGGGTGTGCAGATAACCATCAAAGATATACATAGGAAGAAGAAACTTGGAGGTTTATTCGGGACGGGTGACTTGACAAAGATTCTTCTCATCCCTGAATTAAATTTGAAGCAGGTAAATGAAATTTATTTTTGATTATGCAATTTTTGATTGAACATCTAAACAAGATTTCCGACAGTACAACTTTATTGCGACCAATATTGTTGATAAAATACTCGCCATCTTGTTACATTTTGGTTATTCATTAGAACGTCTGAGTTATTCATTCAAGTAATTAGGAATTAGAAAATATTTATTATAATAGAAACAATGAAGCAATGCACTTTTGGTACATTTGTCCTACGAGAAAGTACTAAATGTGATGATCGGCATACGTTTATAAGTATCACTCATATGTTGAAAGTTTTTGTGCGATTACATGGCACACTTCTTCATTGCAGACGGTGTGCAACATGATTCAACAGCAGCTGAACCAGTTGGAGACATAAGATTGTCTTACAGAATTAGTTTTTTCTGGCGGAAAGATAATTCATATTGACAAAAATTTCGACGGCAGACTAATATCACATGTGCGTCAATTCAAGTGCTCGGAGTAACGGCGAAGAGAATCTACATTTTGAATACGAACCGAATAAACAATTTTACTGAAGCGCTTACGTAAGTTCAAGTTTTCTGACTGATACGTAGAAAATTACGCAACCATTCAATAGACATGGACTGATAAATGTGAATTATATTTTGCATTTCTGGATAAACTTTTGCAAGCGAAGAAATTTGTCTAATTCTAGTCGCACAATGACGCTGGTCCTGATATGTTTGCGTAACATTTAGAACGGAATGCCCAGCAATGTACATCAACTTGAAACTCACTCATGTCATCAGAATTGTTACCTCAAAATAAAACTGGATGAATAATCAAAATGTTCTTTTATATACATTTCCAAAAATTGGATTTTCGTATATTGCTGCAAATTACATCATGTGATATTCCGAAATATTTGAGCAGTCAAAATCTTCCAATACTCGTGATAATAAATTTTTTCCTACATGAATTTCCAAATGAAACTCCGAACCAAGAATGAAATAGCACGAATAAGTGATACTATAATGAAAGTATCAATCGGAATGATTCTGACTTTAACATTTCTGACACAAAAGATAACCAGACTCAATGATCTCATGATTTTTATTTTGATATGGTATTCGCATCTTGAATTGTGAATCGCCGCATGCCACTTCTTAACCACGGAATTGCGCAAGTGCTGTAAAGTAGCGGAAATATATAAATGAAAATGTATATGAGTGTGATTCGGTTTTGTTGCTGAACCGTAAGGCGGTGTATCGGATAATCGTGGCTCAAATCTCTGCGGTTGTGTTCTATAAGGTTTGTTCTTATTGTCGCAGTTGGTGGCTCTGCAATGTTTACCACTACAGCGTAAGCTGGTGGTGAATCAGTGATCCAGTATGTCAGACAAGCCAGTGGTTCAATAATCTATCGTCATCAATCAACTGGCGAATCAAATACCCCGTTGAAGTTTTGATGATTTGATGAGTGAATAATTGGTTGATAAACTATGATGAGTGCAATTTTAATATATTCAACGCTTGAGAAAAGCTTTCGCGTAAATTTTCCATTTCGCCACAGACTGACTGTGGTTTCTTATTCGTTGTTGCGCATTTGTCACGCTGTTTCCAATGATTAGTCCGTAAATATGTCGTGGATCATTGACAGCAACGCATTCAGATATAATCGAGAATGAAAGAGTAAACATGTTTAATGTGATCCATGTATATTGCCATCGTAAGAGTACTGAAGCTACCATCGCAACCTGTAGAGCTGCCAACGAACATCCAGTACGGCACGCCAATGATTCCCATTCGTGAAATATCAATAAAAGGTGCCGCATTTTCTAAATTTTCAATATATCCTACTCATATATAATTAATGCAAGTCGTTATTGTTCCCAGCACATGTTCCCAGCACATGGGTTGTCACATTTTTTCACCGTCACGACATTATGCCATAAGTTGTGTCATTACTCGGATGCTCGTCATCGATATAATGGCAGCAAGATTCAAATACCGCTCCTTTTTAAATCATGAATTTTCTCCCTAATGGTTCTTTAATTGCGTATATAGCTTTTTGTAAATATTTCAAAGTCAAAGTTATGAGTCCAAATAAAATCAACTGATTCAATGAGGAAAATAGAACATCTTGTTATTAGTATAGCTTGTGTGAATTGAACCAACAAAAAACCTTCAAAATGAAATCAAAAAAAAACAAAAACAAAAATTACAGAGCTATTGATTGAACATTTTTTCCAAGTGTAAATTTTTTTATTATTGCGAAAAAAATGGAAGAATAACAGCTATTGGAAGCAAAGTTTACGCTTTCGTTCGAAGTATTAGGACATTTGCTCGATAAAACTGACAATTCCGCTGCAATATTGAAAAAAAGTCAAATTTATAGTGAATAGATTTTTGCATTCGAATAACTTTTGAAGAAAGGAATTTATCAAAAAATGATAAGTCACCTTTTTGTAGAGCGTTAAATTCCGCACATTAGTATTTCCGTAGTTTTTTCGTCTAACGTGTCGTTAGCTAGCTGCAAAAATCAGGACCAAAAAAATTTTTTCCATGTTATTCTTATGGAAAATAAGAAAGTCCGATGAGGATAACTTCTCAATGGTAATATCGAGATTTCAAATTTCAACAGGCATATTTTCATACCTAATTAAAGCTTTTGAACCTGTTTGGAAAAAAAAACATTGGTTTTTTTGTTCGAAACACCCTAATATATATATATTTATTGCATATGTTATCAAATGTGAACAAGTGATCCCCTTACTATTCGCTGGGTGCGTAGGGCATAGTGGGGAGCACGAAACCGATGCCAGCGTCCACTGCGGACAATTCAGAACTTTCGGTGGCTTTTTTGTACCTTGGTATATTGAAATAACACGTGTGTCAATCAAATTAGATGAATAAATTAAAATGGGTCATCAAAGTTGTGTTGTGGATTGTAATAATACAAGTAGAAATAGTAAATGTAAATTTTATTACACGCGATTTCATTAAATAACTTTTATTGAACTCAAGATGCTTTTTTACATCTTTTACATGTTCTGCCGAGACTAGATTTTTACAATTCATTAAAGTTTGTGGTTGAAAGATAATATTATGGGTGATTGATTTGAAACCCGGTCTTGCAATAAATTCTATTCTACACCTGAAAGAATAAATGAAGAGAACAAAATTTAATATATTTTCGTTGCTAAATATAGTTATGTTATAGCTAAATATATAAAA
>JAPYZH010000739.1:0-25122 GCA_030523085.1 Meteorus colon | reverse complement strand
AGTGAAGATTCTCATTTCAATGAATTTTCTCCTAATCGCTTAGTTCTATTTCCACCCGACAGTCGAATTTTTACAATCTGGTTTAGCAAATATTAGTCTCTCCGTAAAATGTTTCACAAAGTCGAATAGTAAACATTGTTTGATGTTTTTTTAATTGTTCTAAAATCAGACAAAAATTCAACACGCAAACTAGCAATTTTCATTATTAAGTGAATTGTAGTAACCTCTACATATTCTTTATAAAATTTCCGAGTATTTGGGCCGTTTTATGTTTGCCTCGCCGAAATGTAATTTTTTTCTAGAAACTAAGAAATGTTGCTAGATTTTTCTCTCCGTGCACTGCTATGAATTTAACGATATTGATAAACAGACAACCATTAGTGACAATACTGGTGGCGATTTGGTTGAAATTCTTATTTTGCATCATTATTCTTAGCTCTGTAACACAACTCCTAATCGGCAATTCTTCAAACTGCTGATGTGCAGTATTATGATTTCATTGGATAAATTATGATAGGTAGCGATACAACACTCGAAACCGGAACATACAGTACTGTTACTTCGTATACATGAACACATAACAGAGTAGAATCTTAGTGATGAATGCAGAAATATATACATTAAAAAAAAAGTGATGTTAAGGAATTGAACTTAATTGGATGCACAAATGATGTCCACAAACATTGGCTGAAGTTGCTCAATACGTGTTATGATGAAGAAAAGTGCATGCTCACGATGGTGTATTGCGAATTCCAATTTCTGATCGCTGAAATATTTTTATTGGATGACAGTCTGAGGCTATGGAAAATGGAGATGGGAAACAATCGTCATACTTGAGACAGCGTAGTTCGTCACTTTACATCTGTGCACTGTATTACCCTTAGTTACTACACTACCTAATCGCTGGATGGTTTGAGGTTGCGAACTGCAACGGTGTGGGGATGCCAGTGACCGGCGACTTTGAAAATAACACTGATCAATATGGAGATGATCACGACAGATTCGATGATAACTGAGAAAATCTGAAGGAATCTGTTTTTTTATAAGAATCCGGTCCACTTGCACTCTCTATATGTATTTTTTTTTAATCCAAAGTTCCTATGGATATTTTGATTCGAAATTAATTTGAAGAACTGCGAGCATAACATAAATACCCATTCAAAAAAATTGAAGGTTTGCCGTGATCGAATCAAACTCATCAAAACAGCATCAGACTATAGAAACGATGATGCATTCGATAGGTAGTCTCGTATGAATATAATAGAAATGGTGATGGAAAACATTGAAACTCGAACGATATATATTCATAGTCAACACGCTGGAGTTCGTAATATCGCCTAATGGGTTCAACAATAATTGGGGGGAGGGTCAATTCGGTGAAATAAAAGCATATTTTCAGGAATATTTTTAGACGATACAGGTAATGCTACACGGAGAAAAAAATATAGCTACTGGAACTGTATATCAAATAGTTACTCGTAACAATACCATATAGCTGTACGATATTTAGCTGTCAGAGCTACACGGGATTGTTCTCAGAGCTATACCAAATTTTCCGGCGGTCCGCTCAAAACGCCGCCTAGCTGAATATAGCTGAGTATAGCTAGACGGCCATCTTTTATGATATTCATATACAAAAATGACAATAGTAAAATCGTAAAAATCAAAGTTCTTATGGTATTAATTCAGATATAGCTCCCCAAATTCTGTAATGAATTCAGTATCTTCCTTGGTTATAATAGAACGTTCGTAATTTTTGCGATAAATTTTTTCCGTGTACAAAAACATCGATCATGTCTAATATTTCTAGTGTATTGACGATTATCGAACGAACAAGGTATGTGACAATCGATGAGAGGACTATCTCATGTTTTTCTTGGTAAGTTCGCCCACACTGCATGGATTCAAACAAATTTTCGATTGCTTTACGCACGAGATAACTCAAGAATTTAGGATTATTGCATCCGTTTGTATGAACATGAAAACCTTGTAAAAAAGCCTGGAGAACACCGGGGCATACCACGAAATGGAACAATTCAAACTATTAATGGATGAACTAGAAACATCTCCAGTAATTACACCAAATGAATATATTGAGCACGAAAAATCAAATGTGTTATTGACGCTTAGAAAATTTTTTCGTACAATAAAACTTCTTCATACAATCTCATGATGTTACGAATTTTCCAATTTTCACAACCTGTCAATCCTCAATCAAAAAAAAAAAAAATGGGTCTGGACCACCTGAAACCTTTTTGGCTTATCAAGTTTGTAGTGTGCGTATTTGCCTGTACGTGTGTCGAGTAGCTGCTCAGATTGCATTCAATACATTCAAAGAACATTGAATAACAATCGGCAGAATCTCATGATGACCCACCATGAATTTAAACATTGATAGAAAAAGTCAACCGATTTCGTTTAAACCATCGTTTAAAGAAAAAAGAATTAGAGTTAATTTCAGAGTAGTTTGACAATAATGAATTCCTATCAAGTCGTTTTCACTAATTTGTTAATATACTATCGAATAAAATTTAGAATATACTGAATATCTATTGAATCTAATTTCACATTTCGTCCAGACTCATTTTCTCGACTTCCACCAATACCTACATACATTCACACCAATAGTCCCTTTCGAACCCAAGGCACGCCCTGCCCAATATTTTCACTACCTCTCACGATTTTACGTGGGTCTCGAAAATTGATACAAACAAGAAGAGGTCCTACTGAATTTTGTTATGGTAAGTAAAATGCAAAATATTTTTCAACACTTGCATACTTTATCTTCACCAGATATCAGAGAACAAAAAATTTCCATTTCAGAACGTCGACAATATGGCATCAGCGAAGATTGCTTTTCGCTTTTAACGCGGCGAACACAAAACGTGTATAGATCTCAAACTAATTGACCTGAAATGTCCATTATAGCTGTTAAATGGAATTCCTCAGAGGAGTACGTATGGAACGTAAAGGATTGCTGATCAAAAATATGTCTGTTGTCTTCAACAGTGTGTCGTTCCCACAGAAAATAGAAGTTTCAAAATCCCATACGTACTTCCTAGCCAGTGTTTTGTAGAATTCAGGAAGGATTGGTTCTTTGTCCCACATATACATTACCGGGTTCAATTCTAATCATGTTGTTACGGTCATACGCTAGAATTTTTATTTTGACAGTAATATTATTGACATATTCATTTGGATTAAAAAATGCCCATGGTTTCAAGTTATCAATACAAAAAATTCAATTTTTTTAGAAACTTTGTTATTTTTTTGCAAAGATGGATACAAATTTCAACAAAAATCCAATTCACAGCCAAGTTTTTTTTATATATTGAACAGCATTTATAGGATAAATTGTATAAATCGCATGAATTGTATGCCATTTCTCGTTTTTAGTAAAATATTTCTCGGAAACGCTTGAATGCGTCCAGTTAGAAAAATAATCTAAAAATAATTAACCGCCTTAATCTGAACGGACTGAGTAAGTACAGCTTGGCATATTCACTTTTCAATTAGTGTAAAGAACGTTAATTGGAAAGGATATGGTATGGAAGGGTAAAATTTTATTACCAATGATAAGAAACTTTCGGCAAATTTTGACAATGTTTTTTTAGCAATTAGGATTTTTTTTTCCTTGAAACCGACAAGTGTTTGGTTCGGAATTACAGGCAGATGAACCTACCGATTTCGAATTTTGGGAACTTTGGGGAGCAATAGAGATAAGGTGAACCAGAGAAAAGTCGATTTTTGAACTCGTTTTGAATGAATATGAAAGTTGAGAAAAAATTGGCTTCAAGTGAAAAAATAGGAAAAGCCACTTAAAATTTCGTTCACGTTCTCAAAACCCAAGTTCGGAATTCTCAACATACAGCAACAATCTTTAGCTACTTACAAATATTTCTTCCGCTATTCACAACATATACACAGAACCAAAAGTGTAGTGTGACATGGCGGCGTCACCAACAACAGAAGTGAAAACACACTTCTGGAACCAACTCTTCCAAACAGTTTGAAAGAAAAAAAAGGCCATTCGGCAGCCAAAATGGGAGTAGATTTCATACAGAGATTCAATAAGTTATCCCATTCAAAATTTATTCAAGTAACAAAGTGAAGAAATATGAATTTTTAAGATTTTGAAAATTTTGAAATCCTGGCATTTCTAAATTACTTGACAGATTAAGCTCATCTTTGAACTTGACTTCGGTATTTATCTGTAGAATAAGTATGTTGAGTTTGGAAAAGATCCGTTGTAAATTGGCGACGCTATCGTCGTGACAAGCCGCGTTATATCGTATATATATATACGTATATAAACTTTTGAACGATATGTATTTTCTGACACAGCACGTCGAGTTAAGTCGAAATATAGCGAAATTTTCCAAAAGTTCCATCATGAGGATCAATGCAATAGTTAGATTTCTATGAAATCTACTAAAAGGCGTGACTCATTCAATTTTCTACCAAAAACATTTCGTTGCACTTTGTCTCATTTTTTGGTGTGTATAACGGAACCATTGATATGATGGGCGAAAAAATATCTCAAAACATGGTGAACAAGCCAATTAGGCAAGACAGGGCAATTTTGAATTTCTGTAATTATTCTAATTTGAATACATGTAGACGCATGAATATAAAATTTATAAACTCTAATATCACAGTGATGATGATGAAGTCAATGATTTTCGGGATTCTAGTGTTCCTGAGAAAAAAGGCGAAAAGGATATTTAGATGCTTCTCCATCATTTTTGTAGTTCTATTTCTTAGTTCATGTGATCACGTCACAATTGATCTTAGGATAATTGATCCGCGACAATTAATTTGCCGACAATTTATACGCTAACATCTGGTCCACACGACAATGTTACATCCGAGGAAATACATTTTATTTAGACCACAAGATGGGGATCAATAGGTGAAACAAACTAGGCGCTTGTCTTCAATTTTAGCGTGTCTAACTGGGGGATTAATATTTTAACCTTGCTCCATTGTGATGGTAGTAAAATAACTAACAAAACAGTCGCCGATTTGTCACCATACAATTGACTTATCTCGGATGACGTCATTGAAAATTATGTCCTTGTTTTAACCCACTGCCCACCCATTCCATCCTCTGTGTTCGCCAACATTATCATTCGATAATCAGCGATCTCGAACGAATTCCTGTATCAATGCACGGTTTATCATTAACCAAATACGGTGATTTCTTTGTGGAAGTATTCAAGACATCTCAAGAAATGATTGATTATCAAAGCAACATCGTTTATCGCGTATGGACTGAAGAAGCTTCTACACGCAGAGATAGTTTTCTCGAGAAACAACTTCTTACCTATCGTAAATCATTTTGGGATATCTAGAAATGATTTTTTTTTATTACTTCAACTGAATGCATAATATCTCAAGAATATTGTGTCAAAATGTCAAGTTGATTGGCGCAAAATTGGCGAAGTTACTGTATATTTTGCTAGTGAAGAGTATAAAATTTAGCGTGGTATTGATGATTCAGTGTGAGATAAGCCTATAAATTCGCTTATGAACGTCTTATACCAGATTCTTCAGTGTCCAAAACTTTGAAGTGTTTTCCCCACACATTACGTTTTCAGGGTCGGTGTCCATCATAACTTCAAAACTACAGCACTGATACTTTTGAAATTTTGAACACTATTTCTGTACATAATTTACGAGGTAACGCTGGAGTTTTTTTTCCAAATTTGTTAATAATTTTTATATTACAGTAACAAATTAGACGATTTTTTTCGAAAAAAATCGTGTTTTTTCCTTCAAAGTGTTCCAAAACAGTGGAAAATTGCAATTTCGAAAAACCCCTCCCAGCGTTATTTGGGGAAAACTATTATCTAATGAATGAACTTTCATTTTTTAATTTCAAATGATCCAGCATCACGTTATGAGGGACACCGAAATATTTTTCAATATTTTTTTGTGAAAATTTCACACAATATTCTTCGAATGTTATACTACAATGTACCATTGGTTTTAATAATGAGATTTCAACTGTGTCGGCACAAAAAAATTACGAAAACACGCCTCTTTTTGAACGAATTAACCTTACCCTCCCCTTAACGTCAGAAATCTATGAAAAAAATAGCGATCGGATGATTTTTTAGCTCGCGAGATCAATTTGTCTATAAAACTTCGATTGCTTATAACGAATGATCTATTGGTCGGACGGGGATTTAAAAAAAAAGAATTGTGGTTTTTTTCAAGCTCTACAAATTGTCTGTCGAAACTTTACACGTCAGATCAATAGTTTCGGAGATATTTAATTTTCATTCTGTTTGTTCACTGATAAAACCTTTATTTAAGAAAGGATTCACAAGAAAAGCATGAAAATCGGCCTCCTAAAATGGTTTCCCTTCTTAATGCAGTATACACACACGTACAGATGAGAACGAGGAAGTTGTCTGCAGTACACTTTTGTATCTTTCCTTCTAACGTATCGTAGAAGACCAGGCCTTCGAGTCATATACTGCTTCGAAATGACTAACTTCACAAACGAAAAAAAAGTGTACTTAATCGATTGCTTCCATCTTACATGAGGAAATAATACTGGTGCATATAGAGGCTTCGAACCGAATTGGGAAATGAAAGGGTTGCTACTCAGAACAATGTTGAAAGGTAAGAATTAATTAAAGTTATCAGACTTCATTGTATGACCGCATTCTACAATAAAAGTGTTAAGTATTTACCTTCCATTTCTCAGAGTAATTAATGACTGCGTCAAACATTATTATACTCTCGCGAATCGTTGTCATGATCTTTCTAGTCCACCATACAGAGTTATGACGGCCGACGAGGTTGTCGAAATCAGAGAATATTTCAATAATCCAACAAATCCAGTAAGAAAAACTGATGCAAATGAACGAATAAGCCGAGGGACATTAAGATTACTAATCAAAAATTCCCCAAAATTATGTCCTCACTAAATTACAACTCATCAATAGGTCACAGAAGTTTCAAAAAACGAAGGAATTGAGTTCAGCAAAGTTATAACAAAGAAGTTTGGATATGGTGAGATCGATTTTGATCACATAACTTTCACAGACAAGACTCACATTTGTTAAAATGAATATGTAGATAAAAAGAAATACCGCTTTTGGAATCTATAAAATCCGCACTTATGTGAGGCAAAGACTTTACACCCTGTTTAAGTGAGAGTTAAAGCAGCTATTTCAGTCCAATCCATACACTTAGCAGACTCAGACGGGATTACAATCTGCAATAGTTATCGAGAATTATTCCAAATTCAATGTTTTCCCTTCTGCTAAAAAACGACTATCGGCCAGGAACTATTATTTTATGCAAGTTGCTTCTGTGCCGTACCGAACTCAGAGAGCATTTGAAGCAATTTATAAACTGTATGGTAACCGGGTCAGTATTAAGCGGCCCTCTTATTAAGGAGCCTTTCCAAGGAGCAGTCGTGCTTGATTTCCCGAAATATTCCTCCAATGTGAACTACCATGAGTACAACAGAAAATAGTTGGAGTACAGTGCGCTCATTCACCCCGTCCCGCATGCTCAGCAATAAGCGAAAAATCTCAAATTACATGTATTGAATTTTGGCGAATATTTGGTTTGCTATCAACGTTGATTTTTTATTAACGATAATCTATAAGTAACTTATATCTGTGAGCTATACGCATTTATCAAGATCAGTGGCGCATTAATCATACTTTGAACTCCCCACGCAGTTCGGCGTTGCGTAGTCGCCAACTCTTATTTATCAAGAATTATAAGAGAAAACCGGAAACCATCAATAGAGGCTTACTTCCAAAATTTTCAATACATAAATGAATACCGCTTGCTATAATTTCCTTGCTATATAATGAAACATTCTTTGCAACATAGAGCGGAATGGGGTTCGTATTTTGGAAGTGCGAATTCAAAAAGCCAATATTTACTAAAATAAAGACGTAGGGATATTAAAATTTTTCCTACGTATAAAGAACACTCATGAATATGTATACAGTGAAATCTTCCAATCATCAACCTCGTTCCTATCCCATCTCCCTTTCGAAAAGAGGTATATATTCCTCCATTATGTATTCTCATTAGTTCTTTCTTTCCTTTTCTATATCCATTGTTGTTTTCTTTCCGTAAACTATCTAGTCACGTGGTCTTTTCTCTCTGAGATGTTAGAAGCAGATGGCCATATCTGCCTTTTCTCTCAGATTCGGGAATAGTGGGGAGCGGTGCTACCTCCCAATTCTCTCAGCAAGACCCCGGAACAAAAAGAAATTGGAGGGTGCCACTGTATCCAAATTCCCAAAAGAATTGTAAGAACACTGACTCTCTTGAGAATGTCCTAAAAAACGATTGTTGAACGGGAAAACTCCAAGATCCTAAATGATTTGGGGAAAGCCAAAATTTAACTAGATTCCCATAAATTTCAAAAGCATGATCATCGTGCAAATTAAGATAGAGATCGCTTCGAAATGTTCATCATCAATAGTTATCCCTTGGTCAAATTCTATCGACATTGTTAAATCTCATCAAAATTTGCAGAAAATGTCCGATTCAACTGAAACCGATTTCAATAGGAATGACATATGGACACTGTTATGTGCTATGGAAATCCTATGTACTTAACACACTATTGCATAACAGAGTCAATATTTACTCAATTTCTATACGTATTTTCATTTATATTTCCCGTGCACTTGTTTCAGAATCATAAATGATTAGATTAGACATACAAAAAATATGTCAAAATACAGTTCAAATGATCTTCCAGTTCAGATGACCTTCGCCTTTCTATTGACTTTCAT
Source organism: Meteorus colon (assembly GCA_030523085.1). Taxonomy (NCBI): domain Eukaryota; kingdom Metazoa; phylum Arthropoda; class Insecta; order Hymenoptera; family Braconidae; genus Meteorus; species Meteorus colon. Next base: position 16,339 of record JAPYZH010000739.1, on the reverse strand, counting down.
ATCCAAGTTTATGGAAGTATGTTTCGAAGTGTGTCTCGACGAGGGCTCATTGTATTTGTAGTTGCTTCTTGGCGAAATATAGCATCTCTAATACAATAAACGGAGGAAAATAATTATTAGATGTTGACAGTTTGGTGAGATAAAATCTGCCGTTAAGGTAATTGCTTCAGGAGAATCGAGACATCATATGTTGTGACTCCAAAGTTTCGCAATTTAGTTGATTCACATTTGCTTTCCAAGTAGTAACTTGGAATATGAAAGGAGTCTCTCATCCGAATTTAATACTTACTAATACAGTAAAAATTCTAAACTGCCACATAGTATGATGATCAAACTAATAACCTATATGAGAAGTTCAGTCATCATATACTACATGACCTTGGTAAGGAATGATTCAGTTTTAGAAATGATTGAAGAGAATAATGCAAAATTCGTAAGTATCCATATGGACGATAGTATATATAGCATATATATGAATGTATGCACTGATACATTTGGAAGTTATGTGATGGGCGGGCAATTGTCATGAATACGAATAAGTTGGTTTTCCTAGAGAAAATTTCAAACAACTGTGTAAATGTAAAAATTCCGCCTTCATACAATGTGTTAGATATATGAGGTTAGAATTTATCCTCGCAAATGTTTTCATCCAATCATACGGACTTTTGTTGTGATAAATAGGTTGAATTTTTTCATGTTTAGTCGTACTCATGTTAAAGAAAAAAACAAAACCGAATTTTTTTCTTGTCGAAACATTTTTTTTGTTTCCGAATCCTCAATCTTTTTGTTTATGCACAATCGCAATAGAAGCGGAAAGTTTGATGGAATGCAAGAACGAAAGAGAAGGAGAGAAAAAAACGAAAGACGAAGAACGAGAAAAAAATGCAAGGGGGCTCGATTCAGCTACTTAGCAGTCACTATATAGGTATCATCATTCCGAGTAAGCCGCGGACCTGCTGCAAGCGGGAAATCATTCGAAATATTTAAACTACACAAAATTTCTGGATCGTATTTTCTCGAGCATGCCTGGGTATCTAGCGATATGAATTTACCCAATTAATAGTAGCGGCGTCACCTCCACTGATCTAAGTATGCGGAAAATCGACCACCCGTTAGTCGCGCTCTTTCTTTCACAGTCAGATACTAAATGATTTGTCGCGTTCATTGAATTTAGATTCGAATTTTTTTGTATTCATTCAATGGATTCATTGATAATTCAGGAGTAGTGTCATCATTAATGATATATCTCCTGTGTTAATTTGATGCTCGGAAATCAATTGCAGTTCGCAATTTACTATATGCGGGACTAAAATGCTGGGTTCAAAGAAGAAGAGAGAGTAAAGAACAACGAAAAGAGAGGGCGTTTCATACCATCAACAGCATCAACTTTTCCAAATTCTACCGATGTTCTCAAACATTCTTCATCTCTCGAATGTCCACACACATACATGCACATATGCATGCACACAAGCTCTTGGCAGTTGTTTGGGTATGCACCACCGTCAGCAGTGTAAGACCAGAGAATAATATATGTATACGTAGATTCAGACAGAACAATCTGTGTGTGCATTAACAACCATCCAGTCTGAACGACGATGAGGGGGAACATGTTTGGGTGCGATTGGATTGTAGAGGGCAGGTGTTACCGTTCACGTGCTGGCGAGATGCTATAACATAGTACACCAATATTATATTGTCTGAGAGGAAGTGACAGCAACAGAAATAGATGAACCATATGTATTCAAAATGGAGCGGAGGGGCAGTATAGCGCGTGCCGCTTCTGCCGACCATCCGGAGACCAGGTGTAAGCCTTATTCATTTCACCGTCGGCATATATTATCATAGCTGTATGGTCACAGACACACTGCGCAGAATAATCAACGTTACTTTCAGGGCGTTGCACTACGATTGTTAAACATTATATTGCCTGCATTGCAAATCTTATATCGGTGACAATTTGGCTATTTGAATGTTCACACATGTCCCGTGGAAGAATGCGCCGGCGCGCGCGTGTAGGGGATATATATATGTATAGAAATATAACAGTGCTGTGTTCAAATCATCCAGTTTTTTATAAGATGGTATCAGGGAATTTAAAAAATAGGTAGGAATTCGGTTTGTTATCATAAAATGTCGGGTTCCCGACGATTTGGATAATATGGAATGGACGAACTTTTTTTCTGTTTAAGTAGGAAATCGGATTCCCATGACTTATTAAATAGAGATAAAATAATGGAAAACTTTTGGAAAATTGTATGAATCATCAATTGAAAATTTCAGTTCTTCGATGGCACGTGTTAACGCTATCTCAATTTTTTTTAAGCCTGAGATAAATTTATTATCTCTATAATATAAAGAAATCCGAAACAGAAAATAGAGGGAATTCCAATGAGACCAAAATGGTGAACTCCAAGCTACACCAAGTATTACATGGAAAACTAAGATGAGGCCGAATTGGAGAATCACCCGAAATCCCCTGCTGCTATTATCCTCACAGAACAATAGGGGTTAGCTAGACACATTCTGGGCCCTAGCTAGCGATTTGGAAGACATTTTTGGAATCGTATGCTCCTCATTTTCTCGACATCAGCAAGACTCACGCATATGGATTGTGTGCGTCAATGTGTATTAATATCTATATTATACATGGAAGTAACCTTTAACGTAAGTTACTAAACACGAAAAAACGAGGCAAGTACGGATTGGGAACGCAGACTTAGAGTTATATAGCCATGCCAACAACGAGGACTTGGCATATGTTGAATCCAGGTACTCATTTGAAACCAATTCCATTTTAAGATATTGAACCATAACTTGATAATCAAAAAAACTGTGAAAATTTTACCTTCGTAGAGAAGAAAAGTGTTATTCCATGAATTCCGCGACAAGTGCCTATTTAATTTCAATATGATGTTTATCTAGAATTTATCAAATTCTACGCCATCAAAAATTGAAAACTGCATTGCAATCGGTCCAGCAATCTCTACAAGATGCGTGAATCTGTCTATTACAATCAAATCTATTCAGAGTAAAGGTGCGGAAAAAAAGGCATTAACTTGATCGGCTATACCTCGTGAAGATAGAATCCTAGATAGTCATGGTTGATTTTGTTTATTGAGATTGTCGACATTTTTATCAACAATTAATATTTTCATCAAGTTTTTGAGAATATCGATACCAATATTAAAATTAGTACAGATTTTCAAGGCTGTTGTGAGAACAAAATTCTTGATGGGACTGAAAATTCGACAACGATTGATTTGTCCAATATTTAGCCCAAGGGTCAGGTTAGGTGACCTACTGAGTTATAATAATCTCAACTGGGCTATTTTGCGAACAACTTCATTGAATCTATTCTGAACTTGTATATAATCGATTGAGAATGGGAAAAGTTTCAGATCCTTGACAGCTGACCGAAAAATGCGTCGATGTCACGGGAACTGTGCTACAGTTATGCTTGAACTTCTCATTCGGTAGTTCTGGCATTTCATAAATATCTTGATCGAAACATTCATAAATAAATCCTGCCACAACCGGAAATTGATTATCTCGACAACGTGATGACTATCCGTCGCTGACACCGTATCTCAAAACTTCCACGCCTTATATGGTTCACACGCTCCGTTTTCCAGATTCCGTCACTAGTATAATGCTACACAAAGAAACGGACAAACAGTACTCATACATATATCTGATGCAACTTAATACTGTCACAGATGATAAGAAGTAGAAATTGTCCTGCACCTAGCTCCTTTTCTACAATATACACGCGTAAATCCAAATTTATCGAATGTTCCGGAAATTATGCTTGAGATTCCAAGCGAACGTGCAAAACATTGATGAAATATGACAGCTGTTATATTTTCAAATGGTGATTCATTGGAAAAAATCATTTTGAGATAACATATGATATCTTACCGGTTGTAGGGTAGCTCACAACACGCATATTGCTGCAATTTCGCCATTGCGTCAAGGGGGTGTAGCGGACCTCCACCCTCGTCGCCACCACCGCCATCGCCATCGCTGTCTTGCTGATCGAATCCGCGATGTCTTGTGTCCATGTCTGTATTGTTTGCCATTTCTCCTGTCGAACATACATAGGAATCAAATTACAGACAAATACATCAGTAATCAAGAATCGATTATGAATTAATTGATAAATCGATTAATGGGCATATACCATACATGCACAATCATCGGCAAACGAATTGATTTTTTGGGTATGAAATGTGTCTGTTTCTCAAAGATTTGGTTGACAAGTTGACAATGATATGTAATTTTTCATATTGTTGAACCAGCCGGCAATCATTTTAGGTCCGTTATTTTGGATCTTCACATCCAGATTTGTAAGTTCGGACCCAACAGGCCGAAGACTTTTGGAGTAAACGATCGATAAAAATATCGCGAATTGCTTTATGCCATTACATTCCATTTTCAGGCGTGAGCAATGGGTTTGATTTTTTGAGTTTACTCCTTAAGAATCGATTCTACTCGTAGCGCCCTGTTCGAAAATTTTATGGGAAATAAAATTGAGCGTTAATTAAAAGTGAGGACTAGCGTTCTCATGCGCAACCTATCTTGCGCACTTTTTAATTTGAGTATATACACTCAATCACGTATGTGTTCATAATCAGCTTAGATTTACAGGTTCAAGCAGTGTGGTCAGATCGTGGGTACATCGTACCCCCACTTTGTCACCGTTTTCAATGCTTTTCCATGCTCTCTTACGGCAGAGAGTCACAAAGTGGGGGTACGATTTACCCACGATCTGGCTACACTGGGTTCAACCAATATGGAAATGAGTATTCTTGTGCAGTATGCACAACAGTAACGGACACGGAGAGAAAAATATCGCTCTCAGAGCTATATTGCATAGGTACAGTAGCTATCTATCGTTAAATAGCTAAAATACTTATACGAGATAGCTAGGAGACCTATACGCTTTGCTGTCGTGTTGCATGTTAACATATTTTATAACCTTAAAAATTCAAAGATACATATACTTTTTTCATCATTAATTTCCAAACGACCAACATTATAAAGAATGTAATAAATAATATACTAATTTATTCATTTATAGCATTATTTTAACTTAGCGTCAACAACAACAACACGACACTCGAGAGAAAAAGAATATTTTTGTGATTTTTTTGCGGTGAGATGAGTGATATAATTCTATCAAATTTAATCACATATGGTTGTACAACTTTTGAAGTATGTCAGAAAAATATTGATGAATAAGCTGGTGACATTGAATTTCCAGAAGCGCCTCGAAAAAAAAGCGGTGAACTTCATAACTCGTTGCCGGATCATCCGGAACAAAAAAATTGATATGCATTCTAAAGGAGATGTATTTCTTGAGGTAATCACGAAGAGTTTTTTTTTTATTTTTTCTATTTTTTCTATTTTTTAACAACAAATGAACCGCGATTTTTTGAGCTAAAATCGCGTTTGTCACTTCCAAGTGCTGTAAAAAATAGAAAAAAACAAAAAAAAACGAAAAAACTCTTCGTGATTACTACGAGAAATATATCACCTTTGAAATGCATCTCAATTTTTTTGTTTCAGATCATCTGGTAATGAGTTATGAGGTTCACCGCAAAACGACTTTTTTTCGCGGCGCCTCTGAAAAGTCGACGTCATCGGCTTATTTATCAATATTTTTCTTTGAAAATTCTTCCTAACATACTTCAGATGTTGTACAATAATATATAATGAAATTATATCACTCATTTCGCCGCAAAAAAATCACAAAAATGGGCTTCCTTTCCGCCTCTACCCCCCCCCCCCCCCCCCCAGTAAGGAGGCGCTGTGAGAAGACCGTTGAAAAATGTAGGATAGCAATTCCAGCTATCTAACAAACAGCAATTCCAGCTATCTGGTAGATAACTCCAGTAGCGATATTTTTTCTCTCCGTGTATGTATATATCTATTTACGTATTTACTCTATCTATATAACGTAATGCAATCATAACCGTCAATTCATGCAGTTTTTACTTCTGTTAATATTTATATTTACGTGAACATAAAAATTAATAACAAGTGAATGAACTTAACAAAAAATTTTGTGAGATATGGAAGGAATAACCTTTTCGAGTGCTGATGAAGAAGAATCCGGAAAAAACGCGTGTGCGGTCATTCGGTAAGAGCATAATTTTTATAGTGATTTGAATTATGCTACAAAAATTTATGTCTTTCATTTAGTGTATGTACGTATACATGTATATATATCTTTTATGAAACTAAGATTGTCAGATTGTTGTGATACGTTGTACATCTAAGTTTTAATATGCTCGACTTTGTTTATTGGCAGTCCTGAAGCTAGCCCAACATGAACATCGGCTCTCAAAAAACTAAAAACTTCGGCCGAGCGGCAGCGAAAATTCGAACATCGATAAAAACAAAAGATATTGATCGATGTTGAAGGAGAAAAACGAAAAGCGACTCAAACCAAAAGAGAAGAAAATCAACGACAAAATAGACAAATAAAAAAATCTCAAACAATGAGTCTTGCAAAAAAATCCAGAGCGGATTATCAGCGGGAATACAAGTTGAAAAAAAATATATTAACGCAGAGTTGAATTCTGACCTCGTTGAAGTTGAAAATTTCATTCCCATAACAGAATACGGACGATCAAGCATTAACCGCGGTGGAAGAGTCACTATCTGTCAAAATATTGACGATTCGCAGCACAATTTTACTGTCTACGATAATGCTAATTTACGAAGAAATTCCCAAAACGTCGTTAACCTAACTAAATCTGCTGTGAAGGACATGGGCATTTTTAGTATATTCAGGAAGGGGTTCGGAACTGTCGAATAAACGTTATCATGAACTTTCACTCATCGTATTTTAATTACCACAAACCTATTGTCACAGTATTTAAGAATGATAATACTATTCACAGACTTCATACTGTTTAAAATGAATTCCATGGTGGAAGAAATCAATTTTCTTGAGAATGTATTTACATCAAATTATTCAAATTATTATTATGTAACACAATATATGTAATACATTCTATTGAAATAATATAAATAATATGAATAGATATCTACATGCTTTTATTATTTTGAAGTTTGCGGGCTTTTATCTCCTTTTTCTATTCTGTATATATCATGATAATCGTTCGTAAGGAGTAAACTCTAGTCGGAGCTGACACAATTTTTTATACCCTGCAGTAGGAATACTTGAAGGCTTCTTCGAAATCATGCGCTACCGATTCTCATTGCATTGACATTTTTCACGCTTATTGAATATATATGTACAATAATGTGTATTCATATTCATATTTTACATTGAATAAATTGGAATGCAAGATATAAAATATTAAAACATGAATAGATATATTATAAGTTATGCATTGGACAACTCATTATTATGCGAGTTACTTTTCCAGAATGAATCAAAAGGTTGATATTGTAATGAAATTGAGACTGTAATATTTCAGCGTCCAGAGTTCGTCCAAAGTGACCAAGATCAACAGCAATATATATCACAGACATTTTCTTATTATAAAGTTGGTTAGATATCATGAGAATTCTACTTTGTTTCACATTAGTTACTTTCATCACACTTGACTTTGGTCTGTTCGAATTGCTCAGTCGTTAGACTCTACCACAATTGCACTCCTACTACTGTTTATGCCTTCATCTTCATCATATCGGCTATTTGAGTTCCGAATCTTATCATCAACTGCTTCCCAGAAACAAGTTGTTTTCCAGCCCAAAGTATTCGTCTGGGAAAAAAGGAATAGCTATAAGGAGGGTATTTCATCCTTGTCACCAATGGAATTTCGAGTGAAGAAAGTGAAAAGTACTACCTTCCGGATCATACAGTTCAATTTTGAACGCTCCATCACGTGGAAACCCCGTGCCAATAACTTCAAGTCTGTATAGCTGAGAGGGTCCACTTACAAAAGAAAATATGTTGGATGTTTGTTACCTGAAATATATCAACGCGCTTGGCTACGATACTAACGGATTGGGAATCCAAGATTGGCGTTGAAAATATTGAATGAACAACTCTACGATAGCCCCAAATACCCATACAAGAGTATATACTCGATGATTGAGATGAAACTGTAGATGAATACAAAAGCACATAGCTCGTCCTACCGCAAGTCTTACGAGTGTTGCTTTGGGCTGACGATCATTTTATGACCTGACCTACATGAGTTTCGCATCAATAGTTATTCCTTCTATAATCAGTAGGGTAGAGATACTAACAACTGTGACATTTACATGGTGTTATCTCTTGACCATTCATTGGAAGATACAGAAGGTATCGTCAAGCTATTTGTAGTTTAGTTGCTACACGTGCGATGTTCAAGAAGAACATACAGAGTATTTATTCAGAAAAGAGCATTCAAATATTCATGGCACAGATGTCAGCGCTAAAATATATTTTTTGTGATGGATACATATTTGAACACCCCCACCACTACATAATATGTACGTATCATTAATTTATGATGAGACACATTGGATAGCCAATATATCCAAAAATTCGTAATGTATTATGTTACATAAAGCTTCTATGAAAATATTGGCAGGCACTTTGGCTGTTGGTACATAACGATTCTTGACCATTTTTCCGTCTACACAATTTCTACAAAAGCGGTACGGTACATCAATATGTTTGGTCCTTTTACCAAAGACTGGATTTTTCATGAGCTTTTGAGCGCTTTGATTATCACTGAATTGAACAGATAATGCAAATGGCGAACGCAAAGTAAAGTGTCTAACAACCACAGAGAGCGTGTCTGTAAAATTTATCCGTTCTTTCTGTGAAAAACCTTTTGCCACTAGCCAAGTCCGGACACGGTCATCACTTTTCTCTGTCGTATTTCTTCCTAAGCACCCATTTACACTGCACAGTACTACTATCTGGTGAAGCTACGCATATCTCCGACGCATCCTTGTCGCTAAAGCACTGTAACTTTCAATTAATTGCCCCTTCTCGTTTTTCCTTCTCGACTCCATTCAATGCATCATGTAATAATAACCCAGCCGTATTATCATAGATTTTCTCACTTACACACATATTCAAGAGACGATATCTTTCAAGTTCTTTTTCATTCTTGCTGGTCTTCTTTCATTCATGGTTATTAGGCTCATGAAAATACTCTATCGAACTGTCTGCGTTTTCATAATCAGCAGAAACATGTCCTTCGTCATTCCTGGTACTTCTGTCACACGCAATGTATTTGCGTTTTCTTGACTAAATGTTGACATTTTTCAGGTTTTCTTAATTCTTAGGTTAGGTAAGGTTAGCCTTGATTTGCTTGAAATATTTCAGTTTCATTCTTATGTTTCAAAAAAAAAAAAAATAAAGACCAAATGGCTCTGGTCATCGAAAAATAACATGTATTCTGAGCTCTCTATGAAAATGTTCTCTATAGGCCCGCGAATATCTGTGTATGCTGGATCAAGCTGGTCATTACTTTTCCGACCTATACTTCTGAACGGTAAAAATCTATTTTTACCTTTACAGAACATGGTGCACGATGACTTGCTCAAGTCCACTTTTTCAACTGTTGATACACCCTGTACAGCATACGTCATTCGGATGAAATTTTTTCTTATTCTGTTGTCCTAATCTGAGATGCCACGCAACTCCAGGCACTGTTCTGCTGCCAAATTTCCCTCATTGGATGTTTTTATTTTATTCACTCCATTGACCAAAAAAGCTGTAGCAATCTGTTCTTTCTTCTCATTATATATAGAGCTACCATCGTCAATAAACAATACACGGTTGCCTTTGTTAATCAGTTAGGTAACTGAAAACAAGTTTGCCGTCAATCTAGGAACACAAAATACGTCTTCTATAACTACATCGTAATTGAATTTATTAGTTGTAGGAGTAATTTCCACATTTCCAAAACATAGTACGAGCACAATTTCACTGTTTGCAACGAAAACATTTTTTCCTTTTGTATATGATGCGTTCAGAACCCAACTTTCATTTGAGGTTAGGTGTACGCTTGCACCAGTATCTATGAATCAGTCTTTATTACTGAAGCATTTGCTCAAAAACCTTACCGGTTACAAGCGTCCTTGAGTTTTGTTATGAGTAGAGTTATTTCCTTGATTTAATGCATTTGTACACTACTCCCTATGATGGCCGGTTTGTTTTCACCGATAACATTTAATTGACTTGAAGTTGGCGGTCAATTTTGACTGATCAATGTTACCAGCGTTAACATTTTTTCCAGCCGTAGACCCATTTCTTTTCCCGGTCATCTTTCGACGACTCGCATATGCGTTGCTTACCTCGTTTATATTCACTTCTTTTTTCGTTTACTCTAAATCCAATAATTTGGTTCTAATGGCGCCAGATGTTATCGACATACCGAATGCTCAATCACTATGATCATAGGAAAGAATTGTTCCGGTTATCCTGCAAGCAATAGCGACCCTGCCTACCCATCATTAATTTCAAGTCCCGCTCCGCTCAACTTCGGTGCTGTATCAATCCTTAAGGTTACATATGATGACATCCAATTACAATTTCCCAAGCGTATTGGAATAATACTCTGCAGAAAACTTCTTCTGCCGGAAAAACCTGTGTCATCAAATAAATTTCTCGATTCCTTCCATTAGTCTTCAGATGAATTGACTGCCTTTACGTGGACATATAATGACGGGTCTAGTGTCACGAGCAATTTTGCTCGGCTACCTTGTCGTCATCAACTTCTTTCTTCCGGCTTGATACAGTGTTACATGCTCACGAAAATTGAAGAAATAAGCAAAAAATAACCAGAATATGTTGGGGGGACCTTGAAATGACGAGATCTATCGAAAAATCGATTTTCAATTTCGGGGTCATCAATAAGTTCCCCTATCGGGAAGTTAAGAAATCGAAGAGAACTGTGGAAAAACTATTACACCAGAAAAGATAAGAATGATCTCATTACGAGTCACGAATGCAATCAATAAGACTACTCAACTTGCATTTACATCAGTACATGCGATGTAGTTGCCCAATTTGAACTTCACCAAGATGCATACCCTGATACTCTTCTAGTGCTTTTGGATCTGGTATTAACTTGCTACTCAATATAAATTTTGTAGCATAATTTTCCGAAATAATATATATTCAAAATATTCACATTTATTTACTTGCCAGTCAACTTTTTGGGTTGCGGCCACTAAATACGCGCTGGCTAAAATCTTTTCCTACTCTGGACCTCCAATGCTGGGCCCTATCTCCTCATTGCAATAGAATCCCTCGACCAGTTCATTGAAAGGATTCAATCGAAAATATATTGTGATTATTTTATCAGCCGTCCCTCCGAGATGAATTGGACCAAGCTGCACAATATAAACACTGAAGTGGAAATTGTGATACCGAAAATCACGCAGGGAACCGCATCATCTCTGTGAGATTCTCCTCGAGTTGGGTGCACACTAACACACTGAAAATTAAGATATATGAAAATACTCATTGGGAAGGATCAGAAGCGATACAAATAAAGCGATATCTCCATCTGCCGTTTCAACAATCGACCAGCGGTATTTGCAACCTTCCCCTCCACTAATATTGCACGATGAAAATGCATTCGGTATATATAAATCTCGAACCAAAGAAATACTGAATTTGTACTTGGGTTTGATATTTTTATTTAGTGGATTACAATCGCAGAAAGTGATTCGAATTAGTTTTCAAAATCAAAGTCAACTGAACCGTTCGTTTCACCCAGGAGAGGAACGGGTTTATCTCATTCTATAAAATTCGCTGGGTATTACTTTGAAGTGAAATTCACATGCAACCTTTTCCTGTTTCTGCGATAAAAAATCAGGGTAAACTGCATGATTTGAGAAGAGAATACTGATCATCAAGTCAGGCTGTTCCGTCGAAAGTAAAAAAGAAAAGTACAACAAATGGAGAATATTTTCGATACCTGGATTATATCTACAGAATGGGTTTACATCAAGGCAACCGAACGTGCATTCAGTTCTGGTAATTCCTGGTAATATTTATCCAGACCGACACGGAATAGTCCCATAAAAAATACATTCTGAAGACTAGAATTCAGAGTTCTGACGTTTAGAAATCTAAGATGAGAATACATTTGTCTCCGTACGATCTCGAGGCCGGAGAAATACATGCTCTCTAATTTCAGGATTCGAAATTTTCACTGATCTAAAAGAAAATGAACCTGGGCTGAGACGTGATAGATGTGGCGGGCCGATGCCTGTTAAACTCATCTATTGTGAGAACGGAGGCAATATAATCACATCTACTAATGAAAGTATAACATCAAACAAAATAAAAAAAAATATCATGGGGCAGAAGAGTAAGTGATTTCGAGAATGGGAGAAGCATCAAGAATATGAAAGCAAGAGGTGAGACAAGATGAATGATTGTTAGATGCAGGAATATTGATCGTAGGTTCTATCTCCTTCTGGACGATGATACGATCTCTGTTTCACACTTTTCCCCATTTTTCCCAACATCGCCGTCCATTATATACATACAGTGCAACATTGTACGAATTTTCAATTCTTTCTCCTGTCATTTCCTTCAATCCGTTGTGTTAGGATCCGGAATATATTTTTGTTCTGGTGTTGCACATGTTTCAGCTTAAATGAACTTTTCTTCCTGTTGATATGCAATTGTCACCATCCTCTCAGTTATCACTGATGAAGGTTTACATGCCGCCAAGTGGATATCTACTTTTGTTCAAGTGAGCTGGTAGAATCCAACATCTATGTGTTACATATGCTCGGTCTTCACAGTTGCGAACGGTATATAACGAAAAGTATTTCGGCCAAAACTTCGAATTCGATTCATGACAAATAATTGGGAATGTACAACAATCCATTATGATATGTTATAATAGCTTTTCATTCTTCAAGAGTTTCTATACTCAATTCTAGCCTTGAATAGAATCAATCCAGAGTTTCCTGGATTGATTATTCATGCAGAACACGTGATGGAAAATATTCATGAAATAATCAATCAATCTTGATATATAGTACAAAATTATTTTTGTGCTGATGAGCGAAACTCAAAACATTGGAAATCCACGACCAAGACAGCTGTACTCCCCTTCTCAGTGACAGGATTCATAGTTGTCAACCACGTCAATTATCATAACTTTGCGTGTCTACTCATGCAGAGACTCTTTTCTTAGATTTATGAAATAAAACTACATGGTGAATCCCGAGATCAAATGAGTGATATATATTACTAATAGTATGTCTGAATGAAGTATAACGCAATACTTGACTTTGTGCTTAGGGTGCCATCAGGAGATTACATTCTAACCGCAGATGCCATGTCTGATGAAGATCATGAAATACCACATCCCCATATTGTTTAAATCATCTAACTGAGTCCATCATTTCAATCAAATTCGGAATCAGATTCTATGAATGCCAATATTTACTCTCACATAGCAAAATAAATAGGAATAACGAAATTTGACGAGTTGCCCTGACCATTGAATCATCTTCGTAAAATGCGTCAAAAGTAAGGACCATTTCCAATATCTTTACTCTCTCAAACATTTAACAGAGAAACGTACGCTAAATGAAAAGTTATTTGTATCAGATATGACATGTTCGAGATGAACATCTGACATTTGTCCGCGAAAAATCTACTCATCTCAAATATATATAAACTCGGCCTCAGCATTCAATCAAGGAATTAATAGGTGAATATAATAGGCAATATAGCAAACAAACTGTGATGAATATTTGCGTCCATTGACATCAAAGAACATTTCCGAGCGTGAAAGTTAGGAGATAGAAGGCAGACGAATGTTTCAGTGCCCCATACACAATTAACAGATTAAGTGTTAAAATTCTCGATCTGCAAAATAGAATGTTTGTTTTTCCCAGTCAACACAACTTTACCACTGAGTCCACATGAGCATCCACTGAAATTTGCCGTCAAATTATACTTCTCGGCTTATGCGGAGACGACCATGTTATCATGTTACACGATTTATACTATCACCTTCTCTTATCAACTCACGACTTATTCAAAATGCACGGATATTGACAGGTAACCCATGTCCCGATTAATTGTATGGTTAATTTAATACTAATATGTACGAGATTTGATTCCGAGTTTTTATGATTTTCAGTAGTAGCTGATTTTCGAACCTTCACAGAGTGGTCTCTCCTCATAACTTACCTCGCTATGATTCTACTTCTTCTTAATTCGGAGGGGAGCAGTCTCCCCATCTCGTTATATTATATGGAAATATATTTGTATGCGTTTAGAATTGGAGCGCATGTGTCTCCGTCACGTGGTAAACGCATGTCCAAAATTAATTACCCATTCCATATAACATATATACTAATGTATTAACTGTTCTGCATGACACAGTGTATAGCATGCTTCATATATTTTTATGCTTCACCTGTCGGGAAAAAAAGAGGTCCCTCTTTATGAAGGAATTCTTGAGAACTTAGCCTCCGATTCGGGAACCATAGAGAGGTACTATTGTACTATAGACGCAATTATCTATTATTTGGAGGCAATTCAAACACTTAATAGAAATCCCTACAGTGCAAACGAGGAGATACCAAACGTGAATACAAACTGAAAAGTTGACTAGTCAGATATCAACAAATGGGCGAGATATTTGATCGGCGAGTATGAAACGAATCATTACGAAGTCATGAAAACATGTCGAGAAATAGTGTCATAGGATAGATAGATGCTGATGTATTCAGCCAGAAGTTAGTTCAAAATATCTCAGAAAACATACATTATGTTTTATTTTTTTAGGGGACAAAACAGCCACAATGAGCGCAGACCAAGCAGAAGGTCAGGTTTGGGTGATATATATATATATATATGAATATTATAAATGTACCAGTTGATAATATGGTTATTTCGGCATGAATATTATTGCTCAGTGTTGAAATGTGGGTGACACTTCCTCTGGGAAAGATCCAACGAATTAAATACTCTCATGTACAGAGCATGATCTTCATCATACCAAATGCTCCAAATAACTACATTCAAATATGCTAATTCTTAACCATGCGGTAGATCGAACATAAAAGCACCAATAAATATAAGTGCCAGAGGAATGGCTCCATTTACCGGCACTCAATCACAAGCAGAGAGAAACTGGTGAAAGCAACACCGGTAAGTCTTGCATTGCTACAATTCTATTTACATTACTTCGATGCCATCCTTTTTCAGTGGGAGCGCCTCCATTTTACGTGCAATTTTCAGATTTATGTTCTGCACAAGGAACTGATTATCAATTTCACGCTAGGATGATTCTAAAAACTTACCCACGACAAAAGATTTACTTTTAAAATAGAAATGATGATCATCTGTAAGTGGTATTGTTGATACAAACGGGATTTGATATAAAGAAATTAGTCAGCACAACTAGTACGGAAGTAACAATTAGAATCCATTCAGTGTGCGAGTGACAAAATAACTTTGCATCATGAATTGAATGATATTGTCGTTGCGGACGGCATTTATTGATATTTTCGACTAATCGTCAATCGAATATCAGATTTAGTGCGAGTAACACCCCTTCATAAACCCTCCGCAAACACAGAAGCAGAAACACAACCATGCAACAAACAGGAATTAACGACACACAAAAGAGTAGAATCGATAAATGTTCGTCAAATTCCCAAATTGTTTCTAAAATTTGATACATATGATGGAAATTGTCAGGGGAGATCGTGAATGAGGTAGAGCGCGGATAGTTGTGCTATTTTTCACTGAATTTGATTGCCAAAACGTTTATGGGTCGGAAAACTATATCAGGCCTGGTTGACACAGTTATTTCTATGAATGCCAGACAGATCCGAAGTGATCAGCTTGCCCCATAAGTGGAGTCAGTTGAGCATGAATGAAAGGCGAGCTGAGCGATTAAAAGAAATATCGCAATTGTTTTAATTTTAATATGTATCTTGTCAGAGTCCGTTATTTTATTTTAAATTTCTTAGCAATAGCGCTCACGCTTGGCGGGGGGGCGGGGGGGGGGGGGGGTGGGGGGGGGGGGGGGGGGGGGGGGGGGGGGGGGGGGGGGGGGGGGGGGGGGGGGGGGGGGGGGGGGGGGGGGGTAGAAATGATTTTTTTTATTATTTCAACTGAATGCATAATATCTCAAAAATATTGTGTCAAAATTTCAAGTCGATTGGCGCAAAACTGGCGAAGTTATGAGTATTTCTCTACTTGTCGGATTCTTATACCTACCCGACCCGAGCGCGCTATTATTACTTGGCAGATATTTCGCTCTCTATATCTCTCTCTCAGTTTTATTTATAAAAATTTCAACCCAAGTACAAACGTGCTTACACCTGTACTGTATATTTTGCCAGTGAAGAGTATAAAATTTAGCGT
>JAPYZH010000738.1:0-21089 GCA_030523085.1 Meteorus colon | reverse complement strand
CGTCACTTCACAACTCTTCTCTTGTTATAATTATTCATATTATCATTATTTCCGATCCGCGTTGCTGAGGACGAGGACTGTGGCGTTTACCACGTCACAACATATAAATTAATATTGACGGTGCAATACTTTACTTACATTTTAATTAATGTTACAGGTCATCTAATCATGAACATGCAAAGAAATATTCCTATTTATATAAATGATTACCCGATTCAAATCTGAAATGAATATTTGGAAATGTTTTGGTGAGTATTTCAGATTACATTCTCATAAGAAGACTTTGAATTATACGTTCTTGAATTATATCATCAATTAATATATTTTTGTATTTTTTTTGTGTTGCAGAAAAATTATTTCATTTATTAATAATGCTGCGCTGGCAAAAAAAAAGTTGGACAACGCCAAGTCAATATATATTGCAACAATTTTTAAAAAACAAACTTGCTTAGAATCGAAGTTAATAATGAAGCTATGGGATGAATATGAAGAGGGCAATATGATGAGAAGTACTTTCCTCGAAACGGCTTCTAAAGTAATTGTGAATTATTTCAACGATGTTATATTCTTAGAACGGTATATTCCGGAGGAACTTGCGATAGTTATTGACGATTCTGACATTCAACGAAATGAAAATGATGAAATGACTGATGAAGTTGAAAATGCAAATGTTAATGAGGATAGGATAGGTGTTCATAGTGACAACAATGAGGATGACGATGCTCACGATGATGTAAATGTATTGTTTTGCATTATATGCCATCAAAATGTGATCGATATAGTTTGGATTCCATGCAACCATGTATTAACATGTTTAACATGTGCCATTCAGACGGAGCGGCATAAAAATACGGAATTGTTAAAGTGTCCATTTTGTAATAGACCAGCGAATTATGAGCGTGCTTTTTTACCCTATTGAATCAGGTTAAAAGCTAATTATTACTTATTTAATTTAAAAAATAAAATATCACATTTTGAACTTGCGTTAAGTTTTGTTGTCTTTCGTTGTAAGCGTTTTTTGAATTCTGTCAACGAATTAGATTCGAAATAAGTATGCACAGCCCTGTAGGAAAATCATTCCATGATCAATTCGTCTGGATCCTGCTCATTTTTCTCCAGTGCTGTTATCATCATTCTGTCTCATAATTTTATTTCAAGATTTGATTCTGCGGCTGCTCACAGCTTCGAAGAGAAATTAGTAAAGGATGCAGTTTAACACATTTCTAGAGGACACAACGACACTGAAAAAATAAATGCAATTGAAAAAAATAACAATTTTTAATAATTCGCATAATGTTTATCGGTCTACAGTTATCGATTCTCTAATTAGCTCTCTTCGTGTACAGTGATAAAATTTTGTAATACAATATATAGATATAATTTGTTGATTACTTTCTTATGATTTATTTATTTTTTTTTTTTTTTCGTCGGTATAACTTCGTTCAACAAAACTTATAGTGGAATGAGTATACAGATAAACTCGTGATTGCGACAAAATATTATATAATCACGGCGTCTTAAATCATTCTATGATCTCTTGATACTGCAATTTATCAAATATGCGCTTTTACCTGAAGCATTGTAGGAATTTTGATAAATACGCGAATCAGCGTCATTGATAATTCGTAAAGTATATTGGTGTACATTTAAATTAATGTTAAAGATGCAATATTTTGCTCACATTGTAACTAATATTTCGGGTCATCTAATCACCGATATGCAAAGGAATATTCCTCTTTTTATAAATAGGGAACTCCATGGATTTGAATGACCGAGAATTCATATTTGTAATCTCAGTTACGTAATAAATACATCATTATGCAAATATTTATTTATCAATCCTTCAGGCATTCATAATTATAAATTCCCTAAATCAACCACCGTCAATCTTCTCCTCTGTATTTATCATAGCGTGAATACGAATCATTAATCTACTGGGTGCCCAACCAATTTTATCCTACGATTCTCAGCGCTGATCCTATGATAATGGTAATTTTCATGTGGAACACTGCATTACCGAGCTCTGTAAACTACTTGTCATCTTCTAGTAATGTGCAAATTTTTCATCTAGTTTCATGTTTGCATCTATTCAAATAAGTATATTCTCAACTTCATCCGAAAAAAAATCCCCATTTTGTCCAAATACCACATTCCACTTGTTTCAAACCGCACGCTCGCCCGACCCTGTGGAAAATAACCCATAAAAAATGATAAGTTCCCATAGGAATCCTGATAGATCTATCTGGATCAAAAAATGTCCAGATAAGAATTGATTATATATGATTATAATAATTTTTTTATTTGATTGGATTTTATCTGGTACCCCGAGTAAGTTATTTATTTGATTCAATTAGGAAAACTCAATATGGTAAATTTTATCCGTATTTACAATTTTAAGTGGTTAAATTTTTCTAATTGCAACTCCATTTAGGTTGTACAAATTATGTATATATCTGGTTTCCGTTTTTATAAACATAAAAGTATTTATAAGTTTATACCAATGACTTTCTTTATCGGACTTTAATTGTAATAACTAACCTATTTTTGTGATATGTATTGGTACAGATAAAGTATTTGCAACATAAAAACTATTATTATTTATCATTTTTCACAAGTAATTGCTGTTGCAAAAACACAATAGATTCCAATTACTGAATCCGATATTCCGTTAATTTAATTGTATTTGGGACAATGAGGAATTGCAGTTTTTTTCTCTTAGTTACAGTTTTTTTCTATCAGTTGCAACAAGTAAATCATGGAAATAATTATGGTAATTAAAAATAAGGATTTTCTAGTATATGACAGATCGATTTCTATCGGATATAACTACCATATATTTATAATTTTTAATATTTGATTCACTTATAAATCTTAAGGTTTCATATACATACGAGTGTAAATTCAGTCAACATTCAGTAATTTTGGTTTTGTAAATAAATAAATTAATATTTGGAAAATAATAATCTTTAAAAAATGCCCTTGTAGAAAATTTAAAAATTTATAAGTGCATATTTTAAAAATTACAGCACGTCAGCTAAATTCACACTTCATATATATATATATATATATAAATCGATTGATACAATTTACTTAAAACAAGAAAATAATTTATACTTTTAGAAAATAAACACTATCTATATCTATAAACTGTGATAAATATAATTAAAAATAATTTATAATAATAAAGTTTGCCGACATTCTTGATTTTTCGATTTTGCTTCATTTATTAAATTAGAACTGAAACATATTTTTTTTAAATTGCACTTGCAGTTTTTCAATTTCTCTACAAATGAAAAATTTATTTTTTTATTTTTTTGCAATTATTTTTTAATAAAAAAAATTATAAAAATTTTTAGATGTCGGCTAATTTAATTTTTACAGCAATTTCTGTTCTATGTAGGTCTCTCTCTTGTATTATGTCTTTATTTAATAAAAATCCTTGGCTACAAACAATAAGTACTGTTTCGTTCGGAATCACTGTCCAAGCGAGTACCCGCTACAAGCCTCTATTGTCGTCTTCTTTTTTGAAGAATCATCGCGCTAATCCGAGAAAGAAACCGAGAGACTTCCAACGCGAACTCGACTGTTTGCTTATATTGTTGCCAGAACCGAGACAAGTGCATACCACAGGTGGTGGGGACAAAGAGCTACAACCCGGTAACCCGCTAAAGTTACTTAGCTAGTCACTTGTTCATTGACCGTCTAACTTGTAACGTGCTTAACTTTTGTACAATTCTATTGTCTTCAATTGTGTGACTTTATATGTGAACTTAAATGTTTTAAAATTTCCTGTGTTTTGAAAAATAGATTTTAATTTATCTTCAAATTGATTTTTATAATATATGTAAGTACTGTTTTTTACTAATTGTAAATAAGTGTTACCTCTTGTTTCATTGTGATTGTAGTTAAAATTGATGATTTTAGAATAATTAATCAGTGCATGCATGACTAAACTTCTGAAAAAATTTTTTTTATAAAGTGCATACAATTTCGCAAAAGTGTGATGTAACTACCTTCTCTTTGTTTCAAATAACTGCATTAAAAAAAAGTTTTCGTTGAAATTTTTTCTTGTAAGGATTTCCAGTTTTACTTATACAATTTAATAAACACCAATAAAAAGCTTTTATCAGTATATTAAATTTATGTATTAGATATCTCATGCTACTGAAATTAGCAGACATCTAACAATTTTTATGATTTTTATAATTGAAAAAGTTTTTTTAAAAAATTGCATATGTAGATAATTTGAAAAATCGTACGTACAAACTTTTTGAATATTTTCTTTTCCACTCATTTATTTCTAAAATAAAACTTTAAATTTGACAGATGTTTGCTGACTTCAGTATCATGATATTTCAATAGTTAAAAGTCCCTAATTGTTAGACATGTCATTAAAATGTTTTTATAATTTTGATGAATAACTGTGAAAAGATTTGAATAGCAATAGGTTGCAATAAATTTTATCCAAATCTCCTATTTTATCGGTATAATCCAATACATCCCATTAAAAATTTTCTGTCATTTTCTTATTGAATAATTTTAGGATTATTTGTTGTTAAGTATACTCTCGATGCCATAAAAAAAAGCGGTTGAAATTTAATGTATGATCATTTATATTTTAATAAATCACAATCTGTAAGAGAATTTTTTTAATTTTGTTATGTTAAGAAATACATTTTTTGACGAAGAAATAAAAAATTATTTCTATTCGCATTTATAATATTCGCTTCTGTCTAAAATGTGTTGTATTTTATAAATAACTAATTGAACCAATTAGAAATTATTAAGTTATAGAGTCTTACAAGTTTCTCCGAATAGACCAATAGCATTAGATAGGTTCCGTTAAAAGAATCTTCAACTCGAATATTTATAATTATCAATATGTACAATCCATATTGAAAAAAAAAGTAACAATAGCTGAAGTTTTGCTGAAAATTTAAAATAAAAAAAAATGAGATTCTTTCCTAATGAGGATAACAATTGTTTGATGAATATTAACGGTTTAAAAGAATGTAACTTGTAATTTTATATTTTCATAAGTAATTTTTCAGCTGTAGTGTCCTTTTGCATTGATACTTTGAGTAAGTTTTGTAGTTGCATTTATTATTGCTGATTATAGCCTCCGTGTAAAAACACTTTAAAAATATTTGATTGTATAGAAATTTATAAGGATCCTGTTCTTCCACTAAAGCACAATAAATTTCCATCTTTTCTTCTGATCTTCTGTGCTTCATCATTTAACAATTAACAAATGCCTAATTATTCACTATACTTGAGATGAATTCATATAAAAAAGAATATCTGAGAATTAAACCACTAACAAATTTAGTATCATTTATTACTTACAAAAACAAGAAAAATTAAAATTCGGATTATTATTTGCGAGAAATTGAATTTTCCATTTAATCTTTATCTACAAGAAGTCAAAAATTTTGGTGCCCATTCGCATTAAAGTTTTAAAATAAATTTTGTTTCATTTATTACGTTTGATAAAAACTCCAATAGAAAATTGAGAATTTTGTAGTATGCACATGCTAGTTTTCTCTATAAGTTATACTAAGTACTTTATTTGAAGGTAACAATTAATTATTTATTCATGATGTTTTAGCAATCAAAAAATTATAAGCATGTTCGCTTATATAAAATTGATAGACGATGATAAATATGACACGATTCCATTGTCATTGGTACATAATCATGAGCAGTTGAAGCCACCGTACAATAAAAATAAACAACATTGGATTATGTATGAGGATAACTCACCTAAGAAAGGCTTACTGATATACGTTGAGGGTATGTATGTTGCCAAATTCTATATCAACATCCGTAATATTATAAGAAAATTTTTTTTTATGTCACGCTAAACATATGTAAAATATTTTTTATAATTTTTTTATTCTTATGATAAAAAGCTATTTACTGCTGTATCGACAGTGTGTTGTTAATAATTTTTTTATCTGTTCTTTCAGAAACAATGGAAGTACTTGAAAAAATGATTACATCAAAAAGGCCAATTGTACCAGCACTTCGAAATCAAGAAACTGCTTCCGAATTGAATGATGCCAACGAAG
The DNA here is from genome assembly GCA_030523085.1 of Meteorus colon. Taxonomy (NCBI): domain Eukaryota; kingdom Metazoa; phylum Arthropoda; class Insecta; order Hymenoptera; family Braconidae; genus Meteorus; species Meteorus colon. The sequence goes on along the minus strand of JAPYZH010000738.1, from coordinate 15,018 downwards.
GTGTATTAAGAAATAAATCTGACCCTGTCATTGATATTAGTCCAATTGTCGATCGGCAATTAGATCAGCTACATGAAAAATTGGCGGTAAGTTTTCAAAGAACATCCATCGTCCAGTCAATGTTTTTTTTTCCATGTATGTAAAATTTATTGAGAAATGGGGGTTTGTAAGCCAGCATTGAAATTGCTTCTTATTTTATAAGCATAATTACTTGGTAATATTTTTACGAACTTGATTCGATTTATTTTATATATAAAAGTGATAATTATATTTAGCACATCTAAAAACATTTGATTAAATGTTTTCAGAAATATAGTAGAGTCCTTATTCTAACTACCGGAGTTTTCAGCTTTTTTCGTTTTTCAAAAAACTAAATTCCTGTACTTTTGAAGTTCTATATCGATACCGGTCTACACTGATAAAAGGATTTACTAACTATTAATGATTTAATTTATTTGAAGACAATTATTTAATTTATTAAATTTTGATAAATATTTTTTAACATTCAATAAATATTTATTTGGGAGAAAAGTACATTTATTAATAGTTAATAAGTATTTATTAATAGTAAACAAATATTTATTAACGGTTAACAAAAATTTTGTTGAGTGAATTTGTTTCGCTTGCAATGTCATATTATATGACATGAAGATTGCTTATAAATAAAAATCATCTCTATAAATTATTTGTATTAATTATATTACATTATAATGACGTTCATTGTAAGATAACAAATTTTATCACAACTCATAATTATCTTTTATATTTTTGAATATTCAAAATTTTAATTTAATTAGTGAATTGAATTATTATTATCATGCATTCCAGCTATAGGGTTATAAAAAGTGTCAAAAGAAATTTGCTATTATTGCTTTTTATTTTGAATAAATATTTGTTAACAGTTAACAAATATTCATTAACCATTAATAAATATTTATTAACAGTTAATAAAGCTTATTAAATATAAACAAATCCTTCTATTAGTGTACATTTGACTAAGTTTTCTGCATCCGTTTTCTGAGTATTATATATTTATCATTATAATAACTTTGACTTTTAAAATTACACGCTATTGCAGTTTGAAATAAAATCGTTTAATATTTCTTTCTGTTAATGTTATTTTGAATTGTTTATTGCTTTCTTAAATTACAAATAAGTGCAATGGAGTTCAATACAATTATACAAATATTTTGTGTAAGATTAAACAGATATAATAAAATATAAGGTAAAAAAGAAGTTTAAGTAAGATGATGTTCGATGATCGATTCTCTCAGTTCGCCAAGTTTTCCTATGTAGTTGTAGATGTTTAGCAATTCACCAGGCTTACTCAGTTGCAGAATGGAACCCAGGTTTACATTATTAATTCCGAGACTTGGGACAATATTATGAAAATTGGTTCTGAGTTCAAGGTAAGCAGGACAGGTCAACAGAAAATGGCCAAGCGAGTCATTTTCGCCAGAATTACAGGTCGGGCAGGATTTTAGCGGGTTGAACTTAGGAGACTTTCCATTGAAGTATATACTGAAACCATATGTACACTAGCAGTACGAAGTTGAGCGAGTACTTTTTTGACATGTAAAGGTACATTGCTGGCAAGATACAGGTTCCTGCCTTTTTCAAGAGCTGCCGTGGATTCTAGATAAGCCATGTTTTTTACCTGGTTTTGGATACTTGACGTCAGGTTCTCTTTATATTTGCGTAGTAAAAATTTTCCAGAATGTTCCCAAACTTTGGGGTCAGAGGAGTCAATAATCCATAGATGAAATTCATTGACGTTTTTTATAAAATTATAGATTAAGGAGAACCAGTTATACTCTGGAGAGGTGAGACCATTTTTGTGCAGAGCTATCTGTTTTTTTAAGCAGATCAGTGGTAGTCTTTCCTCGTCCATACTGAAAATTTTGACAATCCATCCCCAGGTACAGCTCCGGATGTTGTATGATAAGCCTACACGATTAACTTCGTATTTAATTAAGGCGTTGGAAGTGCATCGTTTGAGAAATAACACTGATTCATAAAATTCTGTCTTGACGATTTCAATCTCTTGTAAGTATTTGAGTGCCCAAATTGGAGCAGCATATAAAGCCACGGAGGAGACCATGCTATCGAAGATTGAATTAATACTCTCCATGTCGCTCATTTTTGATTTATGTATCGTGGCGATGACCGCACCAATTGCTATTCTCGACTTCTTGATTGCACTTTGAAGGGCCAGACGGCCAAGTCCAGAAGATGATATGGGAATCCCTAAATAAGTGTAACTTGAGACTATTTCGACTTGTTCCTGGTTATAATAGAACTTTAGATTTTTAGGGATTTTCCCAGCCTTTCGACAGTAGAGAATCTTTGTCTTGGAAACATTGACTTGAAGCTTGTTAGATTTACAGTATTTGAATAGGATCTTGAGCTTACGCGCGGCATCAGCTTTATTGTTAGCAATAATGGCAAGATCATCAGCATAGAGAAGAAGCATAATGTCTAGATAAGATGTAACACTAGCACCGTAAGTGCCTTCTGCACGAAAATAGTCTTCCAAGTCAGATATGAACAATATGAAGAGAAGTGGACTCAGAATCTCTCCCTGCAGAACTCCTTCGGTGATCTTAATATCCTCTGAGAATCCAGATTGGGTCTTTATTTTAAAGGATGCTTTGTCATATAGATTTTTTAAAATTCTGATAATTTTAGCACTGACGCCGAGTCCTAATAATTTTGACCAGAGGAGTTTGTGGTTTACGGTGTCAAAGGCTCGCTTTAGGTCCACGAAGATGATAAAAAATCCTTGTTTTTGTCTGAGCTTGGAGTGTATCACTTCATGCAGGACAAAAAGATTGTTCATGCAGCTTCTGGAGGATCTGAACCCAGCTTGTCCCTCTGGTAGAATTTTACACTCTTCAGCCCATTTATAAAGCCTTTCGGCCAATAATGCAGTGAAAAGCTTTGAGACGTGATTAACTAAGGCGATGCCTCTATAATTACTGGGATCTTTTCTGTCGCCTTTTTTGTGTAGCATCGAGAGAATTATGCTGGCCCAGGCATCGGGCACACATTCTTCACGGAGAACTTTGTTGAACATAGTAAGTAAGTAAAGCTTCCAATTGCTGGGGAATTCCTGGAAAAATTCATTGGTTATTCCATCTTCGCCAGGCGCTTTATTTAATTTACTAGACTTGAGTGCCTTGTCTTTTAAAAAATTAAATATTAGAGGAAATAATTTTCCGTGACATTGGACATAACTTAATAGGTCACAATTTTGGTCTCAAATACCTGTTTTCTTTACCTGTTTTCTTTACCTGTTTTCTTTACCTGTTTTCCATACCCCTTTTCCAATGTGCCTTAATTCTGCCATGGTGAAGTCAGCGTCGATAGAATGGTGGAGCACTCCGTAGTAACTAGTTTCATCTATTTATGCCGGGCTGGAAGTCTTCCTGTAGAAATCAACCCACTCTTGACCAGTTATTTCAGTTATTTGCGATGGCTTGAACCGGAACTTGCTCAATGCTTTCCAGAATTCTTGACCATTTTTTGAGTTATTAACTTTTAGAGTCAAGTTTTTAAAGTACTGCTTTCTTTTTAGCTCAATTATCTTCTTGTATTCTTTGACCGCTAAGTTATATTCTTTCCTGTCTGAGTTTCTGAAATTGTTTTTTCTATAAAATCTTAATTTCTGATTTGCAACTTTTTTTAATTCTTTACATTCTTTGTCGACCCATGGCTCGTTCCTATTGAAGTTCCTGGTGCAATTTTCACGTTTCATGCCGAGTTTTTCAGCTGAGAGGATGAGGGTTTGGTTTAGTCTGTTTTGCAATTCGTTAATCGAATCTGTTTCTATGTTTACGTTAACTGAGGGCGACCATTTTAAATTGTCTTTATATAAATATTTGAGTTTCTGATCCCAAACAAGCTTGCAGTATTTGTGCTGAATCTTGAGGTCTTCTTTTAACTTGTCTTGCTTGAGAGTTAGACACATTGGAAAGTGATCCGAGAAAGTAACAGTGTGTAGTATCTTGAGGTCTAATATGAGGTCAAGACCAAGTATGTTAGACCAAGTGAGGTCTATGATGCTGCTGCCAAGGCCGTGATATGTTGGTCTAGCTGAGTTATCACTTCCAGTTCTTCCATTTATTACAATAAGGTTATTGCTGTCCATGACGCCATTTAGACTTTCGCCTCTTTTATTTGTACAAATATCGAAGAAAGATCCCCTAGGGAACAGGTTGGTGCCAATCAAAAGTTCTTCCGGTATTTCAGTTGGATTTCCTATACGGGCATTATAATCACCAAGAAGAAAAAGCGGTTTGTCAGGAAAGCGGCCGGTAATTGAATCTAAAGCTTCACGAAAATTGTTTAGGTCAGCATTAAAATGTGCCTCGTTGGGTCGAAGGTAAGTGAAGCCAATTATACAGTCAATATTAGATTGTAATAAGTGGATGAAACAGTAATTATAGGAGCAGCAGATCATAGTTGAGCGTATATTCTTCTTGGTGAGCAGTAACAGACCACGTTGGCTCTACCCAGTGTTTTGTCCTTAGCAGCGTTTATCCAGAACAAATTATAATAGTTTGACCAATAGTTAAGCGTAAGTGAATTAGTTGACCAGGTTTCTAGAAGACAAATAACATCAATGGAGTTTAAATCAGATTTGTTTAGAAAATTTTTTATACCTCTTACATTCCATAGAATAATACTGAGAGAATCGAGTTTAAGCTATTTAGACTTTGTGTTACGAGATTCTGATGGCGACGATCGTTGTTGTGAGTCCCGCTTTAATGGAGCATCTGTCGGAACCAGTGTTTGAGATACTTCATCCCATTTTAGCCAGTTGTCGTCTATTTTTACAATATTACCGTAGAAAGTTATTTTCGAACCCTTCTCCCCGAAAGGTTTAGCTGCTTTTCTCAAGTTCCAAGCTTCTTCAGCTTGACGTTCCGTGAGCTCATTTTCAATAAATATGTTGGTCCCGCTGAGGATGTTTTTTTTGTTAGACATTATGTGTTTTTTTATGTCGATATTTTGCAGCGTGATATTATATATATTTCTGGATTTACCAAAAACTTTGAAGCCAGAGTAAGCATTATGCAATTTGAATTTAAAAACTAGGAGGTCTTGCACAATTCCGGAACCATCATCATCAGCTGACGGCGCCTGCAATCCTTTGACAATGATGTTTAGTCTCTTGTCAGCTCTTTCTTTTGCTTCCGAACGTTGGGCGAACTTTAACAAGTTATTGATCATCGCTTTTTGCTCAGCTGGCATAATATTTTCAATGGATCCTGATGGTCCACCACCAGGTTTGCGCTTCAGTGCCTCAACTTCTTGTGTTAGTTTAGCGTGCTCTTGTTCCCATTTTCTGTCTAGCGCCTTTATTTCCGTTCTGATTGCTTTAGCCTCTCTTGTATGCTCTTTCTTTACCTGTTCTATTTTATTCGTAATTAAATTTCTGAGGCTCGTGCAATTTGCATCGGCGTTTTCCCTAATTTTTTTTATCTCCTCAAGGATTTTTTCCGAAGCCATATCTGTTGGGGATGAAGCTGCAAGAAGATCGTCTTGTTCAAAGCTATCTGAGAGATCCGGGTCCTCCTTGTTGGCTTTCTTTTTAGCTGAGCCTATATAAAAGGCTGATTCGTCTAAAAACGATTTTTCGAAACTTTCTTCCAGCGATCTTTTTCATTTTGAGAAAATTTCTTTAATAGAACAGACAGAGGAGGAGCGGTGAAGAACGGAACTTTCAAGGGTGGTAGGTCTACCTGGCTTGCGTTTGCTGATTGAATTATTCTTTGGCGATTCAAAGTTCACCGGGGTTAGTTGAGTAGAAGTCGCTGCTGTTAAAGATTCCCGATGTCCTTACTGGCCGGAGGTGACTGACCGACGGTTGAACATGTAGGTATTTCGACACTGAGAGAGGGCGAAGATACAGTTTGTTGAGACGCAAGATCGACGCCAAACATGACCTTTCTAGGTATTTACACAGATAAAAACTAATAAATTAATTTATATAAATGATTTGATGCTCCAATTAATGCATAAATAACACAACAATAATTAGCCTCTTGTAATAAACCAAAGACACAAAACAAATTCGCAGTAAAACTTAAGAGATGTGTAAAATAAATTGCGCCAGCAGACGCACACATCCGCACTGTACAACGGTGTAGATTGAACCCCCGTTAATGTTATTTTAATTTGAATTCCATGAACTACAGTTATCAAATATAATTTATTATTGTGATATCGTCCATTACTAGTGGCATAAAAATATTTTAAACAATTCCGTAACAAAAAATGAGTTTACAGTTTAATTTGTTAATGACAATCGACGTTTGATGATCTATATGTTCCATCAAAAGTTACATTCCCTTGGCTAATTAATGAGTTTTTCTCATCTATATTTTTTAACACAGCAAAAAAATCGACGAACAAACAAACAATATTTATTTAGAGACTACAACCCTTATCAAATCAGTAGAGCAACTCGAATCCGCCATAAAAATAAAATAAAAGAGCTTCAACAGCAAAATTTAGATACAGGTAACATATACAATTAGCCTACGGCGGAAAAGAAGCTTCTATGTATCTCTCTTCTTCATTAACGTCTTACGGATAAATCATATCTATGATTTTGTTTTATTTACAAAAAAAAATCCTCGTAACATTTTTGAAGCAAAAAAAAAATTTTTAGCAACAGAGTCATTAATACATCATCAGATAGATGTCCCTGAATCATCTATCAACACTAGTTCTGTTACATTAAAATTGTACGATAATTCTAAAGAAGAAAGTTTTGGCACAAATTGTAGTACTTGTTTCGAAGACTCAGTTCATAATACTACAGGAAATGTTACTGATTATATGGATTATGAAGAACAACAATCTATAAACAAGCACTATGAAGTTTCATCCCGCTACAATGATAATGATAATGATAATGATTCAGATAAAGAATTATGTTTAGAAAGAGATGGTAGCTCAGATTCAGATGGTAGCCCAGATTCAGATGGTAGCTCAGATTCAGATGAAGAATTACATTCTGAAAGTGATGGTAGCCCAAATGAGAATAATTTGCTTACAGAGACGGATTCGGATGATTCATCGATTAATGATTCATTACGATTTAATTGTGATTCAATGAATGGTAACACAGTCATGTTTCCGCAGTCGAATGTTACTATATCTGATGTATTATTAATGGTTACTGCATTTGCCGTTTCTAAACATTTGACAAGGAACGCTCAAGATGATTTGATAAATTTAATCAAACTTTTAGCTGGTCCAACCTTTGAATCTTGGAAGGCTACTGACTATTCACGATCAAAAGCATTTAATCCTCCTAGAGAAAAAATGCAATTAAATTATTACTGTGAAACCGAAAAATGTCAACGTATATTACACTCACAAAAATTATCTGATAAAAAAAAGAAAATAAAAGTTAGACGCAGCCACTGTAAAGCAAAATATAAACTTTCATCAGCAAGTAAGAATCAATTTATAATGATTGATTTAAAATATCAATTAAAATTATTACTTAGGGACTCGGAAATGAAAGATGACTTATTAAATACTATTGAAAAATTAAAACAGCCTCAAAATGATGCATTGATTCGTGATGTATATGACGGTCGATTGTATAAAGTTGTACAAGAAATGTCACCGGGTGCATTGACTTATAATGTCAACACAGATGGGGCACCACTGACAAAAAGCTCCAAACGAAGTATGTGGCCGATACAGCTATATATAAATGAATTATCACCAGCATTGCGGCTTCGTAGTGTGATTCTTGGTGGTCTACACATAACATCAGCAGAACCATCTCCACAATTAATGCAAATTTATATGTCTGAATTTATAAAAAATGCTAATAAGATCATGAAAAAAGGTATAAACATTATTGATAATATCGGCAACAGAAGAAATTTGAAATTTTTCTGTCTTTTGTTATGTGTGGACTCCGTTGCAAGACCTGTTATTCAGAATCGTTTTCAATTCAACGGATATTCGGGCTGTAGCTGGTGTTATGCAAATGGACTTTATGATAGTTCAGCGGTTAGGTATCCAATCACAGAACAACATCCTGTACTACGGACAAAACAAAGTCACAATAAAGATGTCGAAGATGTTAAAAAATTAGGAAAGCCAATAAACGGTGTTGAAGGTAGTTGTGCAATGCAACAATTAGAACATTTCAATTGTGTTTGGGGTTTCTCTATTGACTATATGCACGGCGTTCTGTTGGGAGTATCACGACAATTGCGGACAGTGTGGACTAAGCCAGGAACAGAATATTATTTGAAGCCCAAGCAACGAAAAGAAATTGCTGCTCGTCAGTTAAAGATTGAGAGACCTCAAGAAATTCATAGGCTGGTTCGAACGGTTGATCATGTAGCCAAATGGAAAGCCTCAGAATGGGAATCGTGGCTGTTGTTCGATAGTATTCCGTGTCTAGCTGGTATTCTCGACGAAAAATGTTTTCAATCTTATATTTTATTAGTCTCAAGCATCTATACGTTGATGACTGACAACATAACTGAAAGAGATCTCATAATCTGTGAACTAAATATACTCCAATTTGTACGAGATTGTCAAATTCTTTATGGTGTTAGTTCGATCACGTTTAATTTGCACTCATTGCTGCACATTGTAGAATCTGTCCGGCAAAGCGGGCCATTGTGGGCAAGTTCAGCTTTTCCATTTGAAAGCATGATTTTTCTCATCAAGCGTTGCATTACAGGAGTCAATGGCGTATCAAACCAAATAATTAATTCAGTGCTTAAAGAGAAAAATATTCGATGCAATATCGATCACAATACTGAATCCATTAAATGTCGTAATTATTGTAAAGATTTGTTTAAGCCACAGCGACTGAAGAATTGTACACGAAGTAATGATAATGTCATTCTTATCGGTAGTACTAAATCACCAAGTGATCAAATACTTCAACTGATAAGCCAACATTTTAACACAACTTTTTCTGCAAAAGTTTTTGACAGATGTATTTTTAATGAGATGGTACTTCGCAGCATAGCTTATATTCGTCCCAAAAAAACGAATGACACAGTTGTCCAGCTTCGTACAAAAGAATTCATACAAATTCATGGTTTCTTTACTGTAAACAATATCTGTTATCTTTATGGTAACCAAATATCAACTGTTCCAATCATTTTTCTGACAAATGTTCAATTACGTCATATCCTGAAAGTAGCGAGCATGGATAAAGACAGTGTAATCGTCGATATTCAATCTATAGAAAATCAAGTTATTTTTTTTTCAACCGGAATCGATTATTATATCTGTTTATTCCCTAAAAGTTTAGGGCGATAGATTAATTACTTGATCTGTGCTTGCTATACATATATTATTATAAAAATACGTAAATTGTCGAAAATTCTGCTTATATTCATTGTCTAAAATTAGAAATATCTTTTAATCAATTCTAAGTAATGTATAATGACAGTGGTAAAAAAATTTAAAAATGATTGCATTCTCCGACTCAACCAACATTCGTGTATTTGATTTACTTTAATGCTTTTACAGATTATTGATAATAAGACTGGAAATCATGACAATGATAGCAAGGAAAATTTAGAACCGATCACGAATGCAGACAATCAGGATGATGATCTTCCAAAAATCATCACTCCTCTGAAAATAGAACCGACAATGAAGTTAAATTCATCTTCAGTAAAAACTGAAACAGTAAAAGAAAAGAAAAAAAAAAAAGCAAGGTTAGTTAAATTTATTTTTTTATAGATTATATAATTGTATTTTAATACTATGTTGATCAAAGAAAACAAGTGTAACAACTTATATTATAGGAAAACATAAGTTGTTAAGACAAAAATGTTGAAATGCATTACATGTGTTATGTTACAGAAAAGAAAAGGTGATACAGATTTATCGACAGAGACTAAATCCAAGAAGAAAAAATTTCGAAAGACCATAATTGACAAAAAATTGCAGAAGGTAAAAGTTATATTCAATAAGATAACTAAAGATCATAATCAAATATTTTATAATAAATATTTCTAAAATTTGCAGAACAAATTATTAATTAACAATAATATGTTGCTTGCTTTAAAGTAAATGATTTTAAGATATTCTGCTTCTATATTTTATAAAAGTAAAATTATATGCAGAAGTTCGAAACCATCTATTTGTGTTAATTAACATATATATATTAATATAAGTTTTCATTAATTTTTTTTTGCTCAAGATAAATCAGGTTCTAGTAAAACGAAAAAATTAACTAGTGAAAAGACTACGACTATCAGTCACGCTAATCATGGAAATGACAGTAAACTGGGATCAGATGTAAGTATGATTAAAAATAATTTTAAAAGTAATAACAATTATTAAAGATATATTACATTATAATAACTAACATTTTTTGAATAATTCAATTTTAATATGCATGTCTTTTATCATAAGAAGAATGTGGTTCGCTGATATTGAAATTCAATTTCAAAAACTTTAAGTTAGCTAAATTTTTATTGATATTTTTAGGATATCCCGGATCATTCTAATGCAACTAAAGGAATAAAATCCGAACATACTGTTGAATTTACAAAAATTGCGGAAGTTGGTATGCGAAATTTTTCGCAGGGTAAGAATCAGATTGAAAATGAATCTGAAGAGAATACAAAGAAGATTGTACATGAAAATTCCAGTCAACAGGAATGGAAAGTAAGTATTTCAATTGTAAATAAAAATATCAATAGTTGTTTGAAATATAAAAACTAATATTTCCAAGTTTTTAACACTTGTAAACAGCAGAAACTTCAATGAATATCTTTTCAGACTATCTATACTTTAAATTTTTTTCTAAATTATAATTATACTTTTATATATTCTTTTAGAATGAAGAAGGTACATTAAAAACAATTGATGAAACAGCCGATTATAATCCAAATTTATTGAATGACATCAACCAATATCTGAATGACTTATCAACAGTCAAGGTTGTTGATAAAGGAAACATTCAGCAAAAACATGACGTATGTATAATTGAAACAATATCATTACAATTAAAATAGTGAAATATTTATTTTTTCGGTTCAAAGATTATGTAAAATTTGTGAATCATCAATTTTGAATTAGTCAATATTGTACAAAAACAGTTTTAGAAGAAGTATTGAATTGTCGAACATATCAGGGGAATAATGCTCATTAGTAGTTGTACGCTCTATTTAAGATATCTCTGTTTTAATTCAAATGCAATTATGAATATTCTAATGTTTATAATAATTCTTTAGAAAACTAAAAGAATATTAAGTTGAATAAAGGCTTTATCAGATTTCGAAGAAATGAAGAAACTTTTGTTTAATGACAAAAAAAATTTTAACATTTCAAATATCAACTGATATTTAATTAAAACATTTATACTATCGTGAAGCATCACTTCAACATTTTCTTTTTATAGATAAAGAAAATTAAATGTCTTAAGGGAGCTTCCCAGTGTGAAATTTTCAAAAAATCGATTTTTTTTTTTTTGCTTTATCGAAGAAGCAGAAGGGATATTGTATGGACCTGGCATCGCTGATTGACCGTAAGTGAACGATTTACCTAAAATTTTCTCACTTGAAACTTTGAACGCCTTTTCTTCGAAACAGCATTTTTCAAAACGGTGTCCAACTTGGCGGGCAGAGTTTTAAAGCTATCGAGTTGAATTTTTTACACAATATTCTTAACGTCATTGTTTATCGTGCTATGAAAGCTTTTCTTTTTTTTTTTTGACATCTTCCTATTTTTTTGTAAAAAAACTGCCAAAAAAAAATGCTAAAATCGATACTTTTTGTTCAAACCGGCGCCATTTTTGCAGAAAAAAAAAGCCTCCATAGCACGAAAGCCAATTATATACCGATCAATAATCTTTTTGTGTTTTTTGTTTCAGATCAAAATTGTAACCCCCAACGTGGACACCACATCCAAGTGCATTTTCTGCAACAATTGTTTCATCATTTTTATAGATATTAATTAATATATAAATCGATCTTTAAAAAATTGTTTTGTATTCTTCAATACCCAATTAATATACAAAAAAAAAACCAGGCCGATTAGATTATTTTTTCTTTAAAAAAAAAATCGCGAAAAACAGCGATTTTTCGGGCTGTTAGACTGGAAAGCTCCCTTAATAGATAGACGCTTATTAGCCTCTATATAATATGACAAGCTTTCCGATAGTGCTTTGTAAAATTGCATCTCAAATATTGGCATTTTCTCAGTGATATTATGAAATATAACATATGTTTATTGATTCAACAGTAAGATTACAAAATAGAAAAATAAAAACACAAAATAAACATGGATAGAATTGAGATATAATTATTAAGAAGTACACTTTAATAAACGTATTATTTTTCATATTGCTTGCTCCTAAATTATAAGTTTTCATATGTCTTTTACACCACTTAAAATGAGACAATCATGAATCAATACGATAGTTTGTTACAAGGGTTTGAACGACAACTTTTTTCATTGATGAAAATCATATCAAGTTTATTAAAGCGTTTTGTTTTTAAAACTCTAAAAGTAACTTACAAGTTTCATAATAATAAAATAAATTGAAATTTCGCAACTATGAATCGTACTCTTTTAATTTACGGAAATTTCGAAATAGTCAGACAGTAGTATGGGTAAAACGTAACATATCATTTTATTGTATGTTTTTACGTCAATGCAATAAAAGTAATACAGTACATTTAATATAATTGATAGAACTATAGGTATTATTACAGTTACAATTAATCTACAGGTATTCAATGAAGCCTCGTCTTCTAATACTCAAACTATCAAAGATAAATCAAATAAAAATATTAAGACTACTCAACAATCATTGAAGCCCAAAAAGACCAAGAATGGTGGAACAGTTTCAAAGGTACGAAAAAATAAAATTATAAAAAGTTGAAAGAAGTGATTGTTTAGTATTACTAGAGATTTTATATTCACAATGTTTGTGACCGTGAAAATAAAAAATTATAATTCAAAGTATTAATAAATATATATTATAAATATATGTATATAAATCTATATAATTTAACTTTTTATTTTAGGTGAAGACTAAGAAAAAATCCGATAAAGCTGAATCTCGCCATGAAAAATTGCAATATGTTATGAAACAAGTAGAAGAAATGAAAAAAAGTGTCGAAAATTTTCAACAATTAGCCTCAACAGCATTCCAGACAATCTTATCTAACTGGCAGCAATTTCAAAGTAATATTAAAACATACTTTTATTCTGGAATCGCAGATATTTCAACTTATTATTTCATAAATGATGGTTTGAAAAAAGTTATCTCATATTATATTGATAAGAACGTTAATCGACTTTTCGATGTTTAGGTACGCGGGCAGCAATACCATCAGCAGTCAAGGCAATCGATTTTGAAAATATCCAAGTACCTCCACCAGTAGGTTTTATTCGGTCGGACACCGGAATGGTAAGCCTTCAATATAATTAGGTAGCTCGATTACAATCAATAATTTATTGTTGGTTTGAAAATGGAGAGTTAATCGTTTGAAGAATGACGTCAAAAAATTGAATTTACCATAATTAACTGTTTGATTGCTAAAATATATCCTTATAATAATTTCTAAATATTCCTAACTCCACTTCATTGTCAATTATCTCTAAAAGTTTTGTATAAAATTTCAATTAATTAACTATGAGCTTTAATGTGTGATTTTTTAACTAAAAAAAAATGTTTATTTTTTTTTTTATAAGTGCATTTTTTTTAGTAATTAAAAAATAATAAAAATTTTGGAGTTGGTCTGATAAAATAACTATTTTTGAATTTTTCCCTTTGTAGATTCATTGTGGACAAAATATTTGGATTACTACGCAAGATTACACCAATGCAAGAGCTGCATCGTCATCTGAGTCTATGTTTGTAAAAAATATAGCGATGAATATATTTACTAGAGAAGTACTCAAAAATAGTAGTATAACGGGTAATAGTAGTAATCGGACCAAAGGACCTGCAAAGCCGAAACTGGATTCGGTCAAAATGCTTGCCGTAAGAGGTGATTAAGTTATCTACTTATTAAAAAAGTAAAATTCCCCGAAGCTCATCATACGTTTCTGAAGATATTTATAGATATTATTTAGCGGAGCACAGGAAACTGCCAGAAAAACTAATTCATGTCAAAGTCGATAAATACGTGGAATATATTCGGCAAAAAATTGCGGACTTAATAAGACCTCCGAAGAAGACGCTATCGGAAGGTAACTAATGTTTATTCTAACACCAATTGCATTATTATATAGCTTGGATATTGAAATATCTGTAACATGAAAAGAAGACTATAAAAAAAATTGAAGCCTGCATATCCAACACCGAAACTATTTACTGTAATCGAACATAGTATCTTGTGACCAAAAATTTTATTTTTGACCATGAATACATTTTATGAAAGTACATTCTTGAGATTCGAACGTAATAAAGTCGAAATTAAAACGACTACCTTTGCACGTCATAGTTCACACTATTTTTTCGGTTCTGATCTAAGATAAATTGTTACTTATATATTTTAGCAGCTGAAGCAACAATGGATGGTAAAAAAATTAAAAAAAAGCTGCTAAAAACTCGAAAGGGTAAACAAGATGTTTCGAGCTCCAGTGAAAGTAGCGACACCAGTGAAGATAGTGGAACTTCAGACGGTGAAGATAGTACCGATTAAGTTATAGCATTAACTTTACTTTTTTCAATATTTAATCAGATAATTTCTTTTTTATTTGCAAACATGTTTATTTTTAGTTAATAAAATTAAGTAATATATAATACAGTACAAAAATAATATAATGAGGTATCATGTTCAAGAAAAAATAAAATGATATATACTGCATAAATATTTCAATTTTGTTTTAACTTGAGGATATAACGATCTAATGATGTTCATTAGGGTGGGCCGAAAATCCGCTTTTTTGAAATTTCGTTTAGTAATAGCAAAAATATTGTTTATTAAGTTATAAAAAAATTTTGTGTGAAAAGAAAAAATTTTTGGTCAACATCTCAGGCTCGCCCAT
>JAPYZH010000737.1:0-19083 GCA_030523085.1 Meteorus colon | reverse complement strand
TCCGGTTGGAATATCTCCAGGTAAAATGTCGTCGGGTGAATTGTCGCGGGTGAATTGTCGAGGGTGAAATGTCGTCGGGTTAACAGACGGTCCACCAATTTCTAACAGATATATTTATTCATATTTAATGAATCATCCTCTCTATGTACAGAAGTTTGAATCCGGTTTTTGGATTATGATTAATCATTTACATAGCAAAACATGATTCACTTTATACCGATTGGTTCATAATTCTCGTAATACTCCATCAAATACAGATCATTGATCCAATTTGAATTCAAATACCCATATTACATCACCATATCCATCAATCCGATCATATTTCAAGCTCCAATAGCAAATTAATTCAGGATCCCACCAACATTACTAATACAAATCATTCCAATGAATACACCAATGATTCACTAAATAATAAAATTAATTGGCATGACATACCTCAACCGGTAACTCCATTCTCACGAAAATATTCCTGTAGTTACGTTGACACTCTGAAATTAGACGAGAAAAATATAATCAGATAGTATTCAATTTAAATTTCATCGCATATTTAATTATGAAAAATTCTTTATTGAATAAGAGACAAATTTAAAATGTAACAAATATTGTAGAAATGAATTTATCTCATGGAAGCAGTAGAGGTGCAAACTGTGAAAAAATATTACAACGTATATATTTACCTCAGAGGTGAAAAAAATTTATAGAAGCGTGACTACGATCGGAGAGGCAAAAAGTGCTTCATAGCGAAGCATTTACTATATATATTTTATCCACATATACGTATATAAACGTTTGTGTATGTGCGCTTTCATGAACTTTTCCCAAGCGAGCAAAGCGCACTAATATTAAGGCGGTCTTCTCACTTTAGGCGCCTCATATTCAAAAAAATAGAAAAAATTTTTTTTTCATGTACTTGAACGATGTGTTTATTGCATAGGATCCATTTTATCCCATAATTTTAAGCAAAATTCCTCGAAAAAAAATCGCGAACATAGCCTATTTTCGAGGCGCCTAAAGTGAGAAGACGCCTTGAGTTGACATTCTCTCAAATATTCTCAATACCAGGCAATAACTGCAATTATCCCAGGTGAATTCAAAAAAATAATACTAATTCTCTGATATCAACACATTTATTTCATATGTAAATTTATACGACATATGAAAAATAAAATGATGAAAAACAGAATATTATATTAAAGTAAAATGAAACGAACATTAACGATGACATAGATAAATGAAATTAGTCTGCTTGAAGTAGTACAAGTGGAAAAAATTAAACATCGAATCAAATGAAATCGAAAAATTGAAATTTATGTTACTCCTGTGAATTCTATAATTGTTCGAGTGGATTCAACGCAATGGGTGTAAGTGTCAGTTAGATGGGTCTTGACAACTGAAGGTAAACTCAAAATAGACTGACGGTATATTTACGTATATATGTATTTATGTTTTATATATACTTAGTATATACTGGTTCTTGGAAGATACGAAATATACAGTATCGATTGATGTATTTTCAACTTGTCCTCATATTTATATGCACACATGTTATTGCACCATGCTGAATTCGTCGTTGATTAATTACTGAGCTCTCATTATTATTATTACTGTTATTATTATTATTATTATTATTATCAGTATTATTGTAATTATAGTGTCATCTGAAAAAGCTCAAGCCCCTTGGCAAAACTAACGTTTTAGTACAATTCAAATTTGTTTCCTACTGATAGGAATACGTATAATACTGTGCGGAATATGTACGAACTCAAGTTGCAGTATCTCCGTGCAACTCAAATTGTATTTCCAATGTGCAAATATGAGATCACTTATTTCAGCAGTCAAATTTTCTTATATAATACAGTGCAGACTGCACAGAGACTCTCCTTATGACTTCACGACATTACAAATTTTCATATTTCCACGACCTGACTTGCATCCCTAAGCCGCGAAAATGGGCTTAGATTAATTGAAGCCTTTTTTTGATTCCGGAATTCGTAGTGAGCATATTTGTCTGTACACAATGATTATTCATCATCTGACACGCTGAATAATTGGAAAAAATTTGCGGAAGTTTTTATGGGGTTCTGACCATTGATTGTCCTATGATATCTTCGAATCAATTCGGAATAAAAGAAAAGTGGAGGAGACGTCATTGGGAAATCGGATGAGGAAAATATTACAGTATTATTTTTATTGATCGGATAATTATTCTTTCTTATCTGACACTTTGAATTTTTGTGATCAATTGATACTCCGACCCATATAACTCCCCCCTATGAATGACATAGTTGTGACCCATTCACGATTGATATGATTATGGTTATTTCTTCGTTTTTTCCAAACTTCCAATACAGTATCCAGAGCTGATCATTTT
Source organism: Meteorus colon (assembly GCA_030523085.1). Classification (NCBI taxonomy): domain Eukaryota; kingdom Metazoa; phylum Arthropoda; class Insecta; order Hymenoptera; family Braconidae; genus Meteorus; species Meteorus colon. Next base: position 16,712 of record JAPYZH010000737.1, on the reverse strand, counting down.
TTATATACTGATCATCTTGAATCATGCGAAGTTGTTAATAATAAATTCTATTATGAATTTATCTCGCAATAACAGAACATTTCACAGTGAGGAAAATTGTGGGAACTGAATATTCAATTCTATGAGATAGAAAATGGCAGACTAAATTTAGTTATGAAATCAATACAGTTATTTCAATGTTCTATGTTACAATCGAAATTCTGAAATTTTTAATTATTAGTTTAGTGTACAATAGAAACAAGGAGAAAAGCCTTCAAGAAATAAATAAGCCAGATGAAAAACATGACTGAAGATAATTTTACGGGACAGTGTTGTTACTATTTCGCATGTCATCACATTCGATTCTGCGCCACACACCATCGACGATCTACTTTCTCATGACACCAGACCCCATAGTATTTTGTTAACGATATTATTCTATCCGTTGTTCAATGTTGACCAGTTTTCCGGTCAGAAAAGCCCTTTGTGCAAGCTATTGTTTCACCCTGACGGATTCTGGTTCCTTTTTTTCCCGGGTTTTTTCCCCCAGGCTGATTTTTGGGGTCAAAATGATATCACATTGCAACAATAACTGGACAACATAAAAAAAAAGCTACAAAATGTATAGCGAGATTCGTTTATTTATGCTTCATTGTTCGTGTTATATTGTGAATTTGAATTATTGTGAAACTGTAAATTGATGATGTCAAAATTATAAATAGAAGATTTTTTAAATATATAAAAAATTCAGCACTTTGATCTCATATTTTTCATAACATATATTTTTCATAACAATAACATTTCAAAATCGTTCTTAGTAATTGGGTTCTAGAAATCGGGTCAAGGTGCCGAATTAATTTTATTCTAGATTCATATATCAAATATTTAACTTCAGACGTGCACAGTACGGTGTCAAATTTGATACATTTTGTTGAAAAGTATCGAAACTCTATTAGGAGTCTGCTCTACTGGATAAGAAGATCGCGGAATGTATTTTTGAAATTAAAATATCAGCGTTGGCACACGATAGAGAAAATTATCTGCACTTGCTCCATTTATATATTAAAAAAGTTGAGGAAAGACGTTCAGATAATTCTAGATATTATTAGGTGACACCTTTCTTTTCCAATTTCTTTGCTTTTTCTTGGAGATTTATAAAGAATTATGATATTATGTGAATCTTGCGATATATCATTCTTCAAAATTGTGAGTCCATCCATTATTCATCTTCAACCAATACTCTTCATTTTGGAAAAACTTTTTATTTCTGTTGTAAATCTCTCAAATAATATTTGTTGAAATCATGAGAATTACGTATTTTGATTTATTTAGAAATTCAGTAGTCAAAAGTCAAGTTGGAATTTATAATTCTCACAATTTTCCACATCAGTTTTTTGAATAAAGTTAATTTCAGAGGAATTCTTGATGTTCGTCGTTGCTATATATAAGAATTAATTTTTATATCCAATTGATAAAATAATTATGATTTATCATTCAATTATATCGAATCAATTCCTGGTAGTATTTAGTAGAAAATAATCTAAACTTTATCATAAATAACAATGCTCTAAATTTCCTCATATTCATTTCGACCGACGATTTTTTTTCCACGAAACCAAAGTTAGAAATTCGAGTTTCAGCAGAGGTGTAAAATTGCACAGAAGTTGAAGTACTGAATGATGTTGTTAAAAGTATAGCACAGACTACAGTGACAGAAAACTGTGGTCTTTCAAAATGAAACAATAATCACAAACTGAATCTGTTGGTGGAACAATAGAGAATGTACGACAAAAGTAATTTCGAATACAATGAACGTAATTTTCTTTAGTGGAAAATGAGATGCCAACTCCAAATTCTCACGTTCATTATTAAGTAACATAGTTCAAGACACAGTATTTCGTGAATACGTGATGAACGTTTGGATGAAATAAATAGGAGGAATTATTTCAATTCAAAATCTCAGGAATGTATCTCTGCCGTTATTGTAAAAAATCGATGGGAAAATTTAATTTGGGATCGTCAAAGATCTTGTATGAACTAAAATGAGATTCAAAAAAAATTGGTTCATTGGTTGTAACTCAACGACACTCAAAACTTAGCCCACCCAAGTTCAATGGGATTCGAAGGAATATTTCTAGAAATTTGTAAATTACAAACTTAAGGTAGAGATACAATTTCATGACAGTTATATACATTTCAAATTACAATTTGTACCTTAAATGACTCGCAAAATTGCATGACAATAGAGTGAGAATACAGAAATTTTTCTTAATTACCAAGTTTTCACTCGAAATAGATATGCGAATCTTATTACTACGTAAGCGTAAATATTATTCATATATACCGTAAATAATCATCATTTTCTAAAAGTAGGTATCCTCCAAAGTATTCAATAACTATTTCTAACCATTGTTTGAAAATTTTCTCCATTTATTCAATATCTCATGGTATAACTATATGCTAATATTCGAGAAATTGTTTGAAGAGTTTCTAGATAAAAGTATAATCATATACAGTAGCAGGTATGGCACAGTTGAAAACTGAGGCGACTACGCCTATGGGAAAAAGGTGTGTGATGGTCTATGGTACGAATTACTCCATTTTTATGAACGTCATAAACACCCGTGTTAAAACTCAAAACTAATATACATTAATTAATTAGGGTTTTGAAGTAATATTTCCATAATGTATAAGTTTCCGAATCAAATTTTTTATAATTACGACTTTGTCTCAACTCTGTATCTTAATTAGTTTAGAAAATAACTTTTTACTTTCAAAACAAAATTTCAGAATTGTTTATTACAAAAACGAAATTTTTCTTCTGAAAATCCTGTTGAGAAGGGCTGAAAATTCTTGAGAAAAAATCAGTTAATATTTAAGACAATTATTTAAAAAATAATCAACAGCTAAAGTATCACTTTCGATTCTTAGTCTCAAAAATAGGTGTTTTTCAGTCTTTAATCATTAATATTGGTCAAAATAAATTTTTTACTCGTTCAAAACTCCGTATAGAAACGTGAAACACTTGTAGCTATCGGCTCATATGCATTATTTTACGATACGATTTGTTTTGTGAACATTACACGCTCTCAAAGACGGAGTTCAATAGTATATCCTCCGATAGTAGTCAATTTCTTTGATCAACCCAATGATCCGGCTCGAACGACCATTATTTCCACATTCCCTTCATAACCAACTGTTTCCTCTACTTTATCGACAATGAAATTTCATCATAATGTTAAATCTTTTCTGAACATTTTTTCACCCATAAAATACATCATTGAAAATGTTGTACAAATTCTACAATTGAAGCATTTATTTTCCTCAGCAAAAATGTTTGGTTTCCCATAAAATAAAAATCGAAAGAATTCTTCCATATGATCAAAATATCCCTTGAAAAATGAATGAATGAATAAACCAAAGACTAAATGTGTAACAATAACGTGAACTGTAAATGGAGTTGAATGAATAAAGAAAAACAAGAATCAATAAAAAGCGATTTCTTGAGGAAAATGAAGCGAAATAATGTTCATGAATGCAAAATATACGAAAGAAACCTTTCACGTTATGTATAGAGCCAGGAAGTGAATTGTTTTCTTCCCCATTTTTTCCAGTGCATAGAACACATTGAGAAAATATTGCGATACGTATTTTACTTGACGCTTTTGCATTAGTCATGGGCTATTCATCGATCTCGCGTAACACATTTGTTCACATGGAAATAGAATAGTTTACTATAAAGTTTGGATACGAGCCAAAGTGTACAATTCTATTGAAATTTTCACGTGAAAAATAAATGGTGAAAACCACTAAAACGACAGTGATATTTTATTCCGAAATTCAAGGGCTTCTATAGTGTACATCACAATCAATTTTTTTATCACGACCTGGAACAACATACAACAAAATAAAATGAATCAAATACTAATGAACATTTCTTTCGTTTTTTTCCTTTCCAAATGATTTACATGCAACTCGTGACGAAATCATCCGATTATATATTCCACAAAATAACTCAAACAAAATTATCAACTGAGACATCTGACGAAACATTTCAAAAAGAACATCAGTTTTATCAAGAATAATTGAATGACATGCTGACATCGTTATTTGATAAGAAAATGTTGGACGTCGGTACAAAAAAAATATCTAAACATCTAAAATAATGAAGAAGAATTTAGAAAAAAATGTTAAAGACCATAATACCATAGTAATAGCCTTAAGAAATGTATCATAAAAATTAGAACTTGAAAATGAATAAATAAAATCCATCTGAGCTTATTTTGTTTATAGTGATACGTTGGCATTAAATCTTGATATATGCTGATGCATTGTAACTCCTCCATTCGAATTGTATTTACAAGATACCAATAGTCAGAGAAATTGAGGAAAATATTCGTCATCAGTTCCTAACTTCATTTGATATCACAAGAACTTTTGAACGTTAAATAAAATTTTTATCATTTCACTGAACAACGAATTTTATATCCAATCCACCTGTATCAATCGTCAGTTAACATAAATGTTCTATTAATATTGTTAAGCGTCCAAATGCAGTGGATGATAATTTAGATGAATAAAAAATGAAAATCTGTAGGCGTAGCTATTTTTTTTTCTACTTGTATGATTGTTCGTATTGATAAGCATAACAAAGATGAAGACAATTACGGAAGCGACATCATATCTTATAACATTGTTGTATGGTTCATGTTAACATTCTATTTAAAAAATTGTGAAGAAAAAAGTATGAAAAAATACTTTTTAATTAAATGATGAAACGGCCCTGGCTCATCATCCTTCTTGTCACATCGCACTTCAACTCGCAACTTCCGAACAGTTTTTCACGAGATGAAACTCTCCAAGTTGACGTGAACGATATCTTGAAAAGTTATTAACAGATTAACTTCATATTCAGTATAGATGAATATTTTCCTATTGCAACAACTATTAATTTTACTATATCTACAATGGTTAGTTTAGCCTCATGTTTTTCAATTCTTCTTTTCAACCAAGAATTGTCTAATTAATTTTTTTTTCACAATTTTTCCATGCTTCTCCTCATATACTTTTTTCTAGAAAACTGAAATTATCGATATTCTCATCATCAACAAAGTTTCAATGTTAATTAGTTGGAAATAAAATTAATGAATTGAGTATTTCAAATATACCAATGATTCAAATAATAAAACATAATCGACTGATTGAATAAAACAAATTATTTCATGGATGTGAAATTAAGCAGACATGGGACCATTTTTGAATTATGAATAGAGAACTAAGTGATTCAGAAAATGGAATTCAGAGAAAATGTTCGTATAGATTCTAAAATTTTCTACACGAGAATTTCTTTCATTTTTTTCCCTGTCTACGATTCATTTATTTATTTCAAAATTCTAGAAATTGTCTGCTACATTCACACTCATAATTATTCATTTTATGCTTTTTCTTTATTTCAAATTCGCTCTTATCCAAATAATGATTTTTTCAAATAATAAATCAACTATCATGAAACTTTTCGTTTGAAAATAATTCGAAAAAAAATAACCAATGAGAATTCAATGTTAATTATTAATCATCCAATTCAAAATTCATTCAGCATAAATAAACGGAATAATCGCTTGTTCATGGGAAGTCAAACAATTCTGATACACATACTGTATACACTACAGAATATAAACGACAATAAAATGTGCGCACGTCCGCAATGATGATTACAGCCAACGTGGGTTTTCATTGGATCGGCCTTACTCGGTAGCCTAGGCAACTAAACGTGACAATTCTCGATGTATCACTCAGTAACACGTTCATTCATTGTTCTATCAGTGCACACATTGTACAGACACTCCAGCCTCTGTGACAATCGAATAAACACAATGATGTGCTGGTGCATGCAAAAAGATAAAAATTTTATCTGTTCAAATGAAATTCAGTGTGGCAATGAAAAAATTGTGCTCTCTATGAATGCTCAGTGGATAATGACAACTTCATTCCAGAAGAAAATGAAAGAATAATTCACAATGAATGAATATTCGGAAAATTTAATATTAATAAAGTTTATGAGAAAAATGAAGAGTTAAAATGATGAAATTGATGGTATTTTGATTGAACTAAAGAAGGAAAAGTGAAAATCATTTCCTGTTCAAATGAATTCAATGTTCCTCTATGTCTCAAATATGATAATCTGACCATAATGGCAAAAATTGTTTCAGTATTCCATTATTTTCATCTAGTTCCATTACAAAATTTTCTTCACATTCCACATCCATTTTGTCATTTCCACTTTTGTATACTATTTTCAATTATACTATACTAACTTGTGAGAAGAGAACAGAAATTCAATTTACACATTTAGCTGATTGACATTGAATTTTACATGGAAATAATTCTGGAATGACGTAATAAACTGTAGCATAAAAACACAACAATCGTATTCTATCCAACTCATTATGAATGAACCCTTCAATTATAATAGAGAATTCACTGCTTAGATGAATTTGATGTTATTTTAGCACTCAAATGTCATCATCAACATCTTCCCTATCTCGAATTAACAAAGCAGTCAATGTATGGACTGAATTATTCCACAATTCTCTACCGTCTCCTTCATCATTGCCATACATTTCACTAGTTAATAAAAAATACAATGAATAATTGACTACTCGAAAGACTTCAAATCGTCATGAATATTCATCACAAAAAGAAAAAATAAATAACAAAATTTTTTTCACGAAAGCCAAAAAGATAAATAACATAACCAATAAACTGTACCAAAATCTAATAATAGAAAATATCAAATATATCAAAAACCCTATAACATCCCCACGAGTTGCATTCAATTTAGCCACACAATGACTATCAACCCCTTGCCATCGATTCGCACCACCCTATATGCCAGCGATAGTACCACACATATATGTTGATAAAACACAGGGTGTATTTCCAATCTTCTTGATGTCAAACTATCAATCAATGTCAATAAAATTTAGGAACGTTAAACGAAAAAGAAAAAGGAGAAAAGTTGAGACAAAAAGAATTATACAGATACTACTTGACATGATTCACCCTCATATTTCTTTACTGCACCCTTCTCTAGCACTCTTTTCACTCGCAGCTGTATATGCTTAGCTATGTAGACCAATAATAACGAACAAGGGCAGTATAGAGATGGAGGACAAGAGAGCAATATGTGTTGGGTTTAATGACCTGTCCTCGATTTAAATCTATGAATGTTATGTAATACCACGCCGATTCTTATAGTCACTTGTGTATGATCGTTTATTATATATAGAATGGGGTATTTCTGTGATATTTTTTATGTAGAACAAAATTTATTGGATGATGTGAGAAGTGCAATTGGATGATTATCAGTTGTGGATTATGAAAGTTTCTCCATTTTCCTGCACAAAAATATTAATGGGCGGGTTATTTTTGTATTGAAATTAATTCACAATACCAATTGGATTTAATCGTTTTGGGAACAATAAATTGATGCTGTGTGAATTAAAACAAATGTTTTGTGTTTCATTTTTAGAAATTGCACCTGTTTCCCCAACGGGAGAAGAAATATATTTCAAATTTTATTCAATAACACGTGTGCAAATACCCATTTATTTTCGGTTATATTTGTCATTTATTATCGATAGATTTATTGAATGAAGTTAATGAATTTGGCAACGGTAATAATATACCGATAACTGATGTGACTGCGCATTTTATGTTTATTTTGCATAGGTAGATAATGAGAGTTGTTGCAATCATTTTGAATTGTTTTCTAATGATGTTTAATTCGTTGATTGTGAATTTTCGTTTAAATATTTTGATGAATGAGAGGTTTTCAGGAATTTTTATAACAACAATAAAAGAAGAATTGCGACTTTTTCTTTTTTCTTTTTCATTTTAAGATTTATCAAGTCCATAAAATGATGAAGGAAACATTTTTTGTGTGGCTTCTTTAGTTTTTTCCTTTACCCAAGTTACATTTATGGGATTTATTGCATTCTTTTTATTCAAGACCTGAATGAAATTCATGAGCTAAAAATGTGAACGTGCTTTTTAAAAAATAGGATGATTAATTAGATGATCCCAACTTTATTGTTCGAAATTTCTAATTGTTTGTCACTTATTTCCATCACGATATTTCTAATTGTTTCATCTGACTCAGTTAGCTTGTAAGTCCAATGATGGATGTGATAATATTGGACAATATACGAATGAACACCGGAGCATACCCTCATGTGAAATGAACACTTGTGGGAAATCTTCAGTATGTAACCACCGGGTCTGGACAAATAACATAAAATCAACATCTTCACTGCTCATCTGTATTCGATGACTAACATTTGGCTTTGAAATTTTACTTCATTCTCCATTGGAATTCAGCAAATTGCATCAGCAATACTGAATGTGGCTGGACCTAAATATGCCATAACAAGAAATGCATTGACGGATACAAATCCATAAATTGTGGTCGAAAAGGATCGTGCTGGACATCTCACCACAAATCCCAATGTTATTTGCGGATGAGTTGACGTATCTTTAGAGTCGTGTCATAATTGTAAGTGGATTGTTGATAAATAATATCGACATTTTTATTAATATTTAAATGCTAATGTCTCTCTTTCTTCGTTCTAAATGATGAATTCTTCTATTTTTTACTTATTCAAGATGTTAAACTACGATTGGAGATGGGATCGTCAGAGTTATCGAACCTGCGAAGAGCACAAATAGTATTTGATAGTTCAATATTACATGCAAGCGATGACATCTCCAATTACTTTCATCGAAGTTGAATAAAAATGCTACTAAATAATTTCCATGTGACATCTAGTGTGGCAGTAATTTATATTTCTTGGCTCCATCAACAATAAGTATTTTCATACTTACCCATGTTCACTATCAATAGGACTCATATCAGCTATTGATGCTGATTATATATCGACTACCTCAACTTAATTCGATATACTTACATTATATACTGATCGCACAATGAATTTATTTGCAACACCATCACATATTGTTGATTCTCATTAAAGTTTCGTGGGAATTGGGAATGGTGAAAGTTCCAAAACAACGGTGAATACAAACTTTTTGTACAGGGATACATCGAATAATTTCTCAATGCCACTGGCAATTTCGAGCGGTTGAAGTGTTTGTAATTTCGTAGAATGCATTTGTGGTTGAAAAATAAAAGCAACGAAAATAGAGCTTTTTCATTACAAAAATAGAGTGGTTTCTTTGGAATAATCAGAAGTCTCTGACCCATTTTCCGTTTCTTTTTCATGGTATTATTCATCATAGAGAAGAAGTCGGACATTATCAAATTTTTCGCACAAAAATAATTGAATCACATTTATTCAACCACTGTAAGGGGAACTGAATTGAATTGCTGCAATGGAAAAATATATATTCATCAATTAATGTTACGAATAAACTCATGATTTATTTTTGTCAATTATTTAATTTTCCTAAAGATTTAGAATCAACGAGATGAAAAATATTTGCAATAGTGTTGGTCACATGTCAACTGCTAAAGTTTAATCAGTGGTGAAATTGTTTATTAAACAAATCATTATCTTCTACATTTTGTTTTTTTGTAGAGTAAAATGTTAAAATCACATATGAACGATCAAAAGGAAGGTTGAATATTATGCGACCAAGGTCTGAGGCGATGCTTCGTTTTACTATGTTCATAATTAGGTGAGCGTCAAGATTTTTTCAGGCCAAGGGTAAATCTTTTTGTGTCAAAACTCTTCAGCATATCTGTTAGGTATACGGAAAAAAAAAAAATCGATTATTCACAATAGGAAATTAAAACGTCAATTTCTAGTTTGTGATATTGTGAACTGTCGAATAATTTTCTATTCATAATTTTCAATTAAGTCAAAATGTGACGAAATACTTTGCTATTTCAGAGGAATTTTATCATCTATCTGAAAAACAAAATTGACTAGCGAATTTTCTTTTGTAAACGTTGGAAAGTATTTGAAATGGCCTGGAATTATGTAACTGACGATACAGCATTTTGAAACTGTAACCAAATGCACGTTTGATGTAACTCAATGTTTGCTTAATTTAGCATCCACTATTTCACTGCCACTAAACGTCATTCTTCTGTAAAATGAAATTCAAATGATACAACATCGAAAAAATATAACAACCAATAACAATAAATGATAGAAATATGTTTCCAAATAGATGAGAGTATAGTAGGATGAACAGTTCTCCTTCATCAACATAATCCGTAATCAAATCTCTTCCGAAAAAATCTTCCATTAAGAATATTAATTCTCTTTACTTAACTTGCGCAGTGAAAAGACAATTTCTAATTCGTGAAAATTCGAATTTTTGATACCATCACGATAACAAGCTGTAATTACTTCTGCTTCATGAAGGGCACCTAGCCACGATCATACAAATACGTAATTACATTTTCACATTGGTATATATGCATGATATTATAAATATGTGTGTATACATCAGTACTGAAGTGAAGCGCAACCATGTGAAATGTATGTGGAGGATTGAGGCCACAACCACCAAATTAAATCTGAGTATACAACTTGAAGCTTTGCTCCGTGTCTGACAGGTACGTGTGGCTGCGGGAATGTGATGGTAAACCGAAAAGCGTTGCTGTATAAACCACCATGAACCATGTTTGCCTCTCATGCCACACTGGACCCATTCAACCCTGTACGTCTCCCAATGTTTTGTGTGTATATATGGGCACATACTCAACATCGGGTGTATGATGGACGCGGTTTCCTCAAGATAGTTTAATTACCGCCCACCTTCATTCAACATCAAGCAATGAGCGCAAATAAACCACAGAATGGTATGACGAAGGAAAATTATTCAGCGTGTATAGATATAATAAGAAATAGACGAAAATTTGACTGTGGTGGGAAGTTCCCACTTTGCAACTTTCTTTTTTTTTTTGATTCTGCAGAAATAAAAAAGATTATTGTTTTGTTATCCTTTTTTTGGATCGTGTCTGAGGGGAAAAAGTCCGATGTCTTTTTTTGACCATTTCGGAGTAGGGTCTGAATGAAATGTAATTGCTTCTTTTCCATGTTGACTCACTGCATACCAAATTCAAAATTTTTTTATTGGGCACTTCTGGTTGATGAAAAAGAAAGGTGAAATTTTATTTTCGGTCTGTCTGAAAGGGACCTTGACATGAAAAAAAGCGATTAATTTCTACCTCAACGTTGCTTATCAGTGTATGATCATCTTATTTATTCATTTTTTTGATTAATCATGCTAATTACATTTTGTGGCGCATATTGGATGTATAAGTAGGAAAATGCAAGTGGGGAGCTGAATTCTGTTACTTTTTCAACTCTGGAACTTTAGAATTGTCGTGTTAGAGCAAGTTTACTTTTTAGCGCGATTTCACAAAAAAATTTCTATTGTCTTCTAGCTCCTTCATCCACTCAAATATGAAATGGATGATTGTACTAACAGAATGCACGTTGGAATTTCAGATGGTTCAGACGATTCTTGATATAATGAGATGGCGCAAAAATTATTATCATGGTAAGATGAAAGATGGGGAAAAAAAAAATAATTAATTCGTATCAGCGAATGAGGACACGAACATATAAACTTCTCATATGGAGCCGATTGATTATAAAAAGAGAGATTGAAAAACCAAGAGGGATTGTGTCGATTTCTAAATGTGTTGAATACGTTATGGCAACAAAAATTCCTACGTTTCAATAAGAACTTTTTAAATTCCACGCAATTTTGAAAAAAGCTTTCCAATGAGATCCCAATAATGGAAAAATTCCTTTCCCCCATAAAGTTCCATTTTTCACGCTCAATAACACCAAAAGTTGATAACAATAATTGCTTCATATAAATAAAATTTATCCCCTTCTCTAAAATTGTGACATGAAAATGACCAAGACCATCCAACTCTAATTCAGATTCTCCTCCTCCCATAATCCCCATACTTCCTCTCTCACTGCATGATAAAAGATGGAGAGAACACAGAAACACGAAAAGAAAAGTGAAAACACTGAAAAGTCTTTCAAGAATATTTTTCGTGCGAGTTCGTCGGCTATTCATTTATGTCAAGAATAAGGAGGATGTTTTTTTTTTCATATTACGTCTCGTGGATCACATACATTAACCGGACTTGGCACATTCACAGCCTACAAAAGCCCTGAACGTCCACACACCATCTGGAGCGAAATAAAAAAACAAGTGCGAAAAAAAAGGTAGGTGAAAATGGGTGAAATATATACGTCTTTGCGCGAAGAGCCCTTTTTTTTCTGCGCCCGTCGGGAAACTTATTGTACAACCCCTGTATATAAGATGCCACCGCACCACGAGAACCGCTGTCGAAAGGGGACAACAAGGGTCAACTCAGAATTTTTTATTGTAATTCTAACACACACGAAGTTGTATTTAAACGACAACAAGGAAAAATGAACACGAACCACTTTTTTATTTTTTTCCCCTTATTTTTTCTGGTTGGAACGTAGATCTTTGTGTGTGATATATATATATGTATATAAAGTGATCCAGAATTAATAGCATCTACGTGAGTGATGAATCGCTGAGCTTTTTTAAATTCAAAATCGAAAAATCTCATCCATTTTATCAATGATAAAATCTTAAGCGAGTAGTCGTTTTCAAATGTAAATAAGTAATGACTCGAATGACGTAACGCAGGAATATTCCCAAATTATATTTTAGTGTTGGATAGATCAAAAAATAATTCAAATATCCATATTCTCAAAAGATGTAATTATACACACCAGTTTTTCTTATCCACTTTCTTGCATCCTGTTCACTAAATCTGGAGTGATAATTTCAGGTGTTATAATTGACATAGCGCTGTGATTGAATTGAATTGATAATGAAGAAAAGACTGAATTATAAAGATTTTTACTATGATGATTAACAGAACTGATGAAGTCAATAGAAAAGAACGTGAGATGGATAAATGTTGTGGGTTCCAATGAATTTGTTCGAACTAAAGTTGACTGGATGAAAAAATCGAATAATCAACAGATCATTTTGATTGTATTTTCGGACAAAGAGAACAATATTACAAATAGAATGAGCCCTGCCATGGCAATATCTATCGAGTAGCTTTAGAGATATTAGTGACGCTGTGTTGGGAAACCTGAGGCTAACACTTTCAAAAAGTACTACTAATTTTCGTACACTACACCCCATACATGTCTGCATGCGCAAATTTACTGAGCTTAATAGATCACTTAATAGATTCTTATTCACTTGGGATCTGTCCCAACTTTTTCTGCTTCTCTGCATCTTTGCACCCGTGACAATGCATCATAGCCAAAACAGCATTCCCTTTTTTATCGCATACTGCGCATGTACTATGATAATGAGAAGTCTCTCCAAGTGCATTATTGTCAATCGCTTTTGAAGAAAAAAGAACAATTTCTGCATAAGATTTTATGTTAGTTCAGAGACTGAAATTCACCACAGCTGCAGCATAACATCATCATCCAAAATCCAACTAAGAAGTTTATAAAATATACGAGACGACAGTCGATTTATAACTTTTTTCCAAATTTATAATGGTTATTATCTTTCCACTTGATTCTTATGGTGAAGCAAATTTATTTCTAACAAAAAAAAACTCCCCGATTAAATCTGATTGTAATTTCAAATATCAAACTCTCTGATTGAGAATTAAAATCATCGTGTTGAGCATAAATAAATTGTTCCTTCGAAAAATTGGACCAAAACAGACATAAAATGCTACAAAATCAGTTCTTTATGTTCAAAGATCTGATTGCTCGTGACATTTATCGCATTCAAACATCAATTATTGAATTAATTTTGATTTACAAAGGTCCTTTTATTGCATTTTTGAACTGAAAAAACTATTTCAATCGCATATTTTTCCACCAGCAGGAAATGATTGTGATTCCTCTTATGGCACATCTTTCATAAAGAAGAAAAAATATCGTGTACTGTTAAATAATGTAAGAATTGACTTTTCTCATCTTATAGAGCTTTGAAATAATAAATTTTCATCATTAAAATAATTTGAGGTGATGCAACAGAGGTTGGTTCATTTTAATTATGTGTCTACGTTTCCCATGAAAAAACTCTCTATGAAAAAACTTTGTTTCCTGGTTTGTATCGCCCTACGATTCGCACTGGTTTTTCAGTGCAGTCAATTTTTCACTGATGTTTACACAGAATATTTTACTGTTTATCAATATCATATCATCTATACCATTACTAATTATACTTCCACAAAACAAACACATTTAACAAACCAATAATCACAATGACGTCAACATAAATTAAACAACATTAAAAGAATTAATCCATTGTGTGTTGTTAAATATTTCTTGAAATGATGTAGAATGTGTCGTGGCACTCTCAGCGACAATTAAATTCATGCATGTCATGAACATGAATAATTTTATGTAGAAGTTCTCATAACTCGATGACAAATATTTACATAAATTCATGAGCCAATTACGTGAAACAAAATTTCATTCGGACACTCAACAATTGTGGAAAGTCTTTTGCGATTCATATGTCATATTTGAATTTCGCATTGAATATATTGAATTTTTTATGAACGAGTTTTTGTATAACAATGCGTCTATGGAAGTGAAATGAAAGTGAAATGAAGAAATAGAAAAAAAATGAATACTCAACTATTTAATAAATTTATGAATGCAAGCAATAAAAATTCATTATTTTTCTATGCCACCAAAACATTTAACTTGCAAAGTGGTGTATACAGTTATATCACGTGATGATAGCCAAATGGTTTTGTACACCGGGAATCCCATGTTTAACTGTTCCAACTGTATATCCATTCATTCTTCAGAAAAAAAAGAAAGAAATACAACGATAATTTTTGCCAGCTTGATCGCTAATAATATCCACTAGATCAAGAAGTTAATTTATGCTAATGTGATTTCATTAAGATAGAGTGTCTAAAATTCGATGTTCGAAAAAAAAAATATTGGAGCAAAGAGTACTGGCAAATCTTATCTTGGAAATGTATTAAATTAATTTTTATTTTTTTTTAAGTTTCCGCTAATTTTGATTCAAGGAATATTTCATTTTGTTTGTTAAACTAAAGATGCAGATATTGACGTTATGTTGCTGCAGTATAATTTGATGATATGGTGAATAATCAACTCGTGCAGGTAAATACACACACAACAAAATCGAGAAGCAAAAAAAAGGCTGTAGAAAAGGTTCTGGTAGCGCCCAAAAAGCAAATTTTCTGGAATTTGTTCAACATTCATTGGCCAGCTATAACATCAAAATTATTACCGTTCAAACGATTTGAAGCGAGTAGCCATTTGGATTGTGGAAAAATTGATATTTCTTTACATATCTTCAATATGCATACTATGAAAATGTTCATTATTTAACGAATATGTGGCACTTTTTCAGAATTTTTTAGTGATAGGTAATACACCGACTAATATTCAACGATGATTGGTTGGAGATATCAACTACGAACATCACGAATTCCTTCTTCAGGTGAGTCAAAATGATAGTACTGCTCGCAAAACATTAAACAAAGATACGAGCGAAGGTTATTCAGTGCACGAAAATATGGTGTATGAATAGATATTATATTCATATGCCAAATATTCAATGAAACGAACTCGACGAGACAGCATCACAATATTCCGAAACAACTCTGCTCAACTTCCAACAATGATTTTTGCTCATTCAGTAATATGGAAGCTACTAATTATAGCATTTTTTTGGGGAGAAGCAGGTAAGTGTGATTTCTATTCGTATCAAATTGAAAATTACGCATGTATTGGACTCAACCAATGTCAAAACGAAAATTCCTCCAAGAATCGCTCGTATTGAATTGCAAATATACGTTATAGTGTTATTGTGAAATGGATTCAATATCTCCATTGAGTATATCATTAAGGGGAGAGTAAGGTTAATTCGTCCAAAAAGAGGCATGTTTTTGTGATTTTTTTGTAACGACACAGTTGAAATCTCATTGTTAAAACCAATGGTACATTGTAGTATAACATTCGAAGAATACTGTGTGAAATTTTCACAAAAAAATATTGAAAAATACGGCAATGGCAGCAATTATTGTGACGTGTCTTGGAAAAAAGCGGAATTTCGATGTCCATAACTTGGTGCTGGATCATTTGAAATTAAAAAATGAAAGTTCATTCATTAGATAATAGTTTTCCCCAGATAACGCTGGGAGGGTTTTTCGAAATTGCAATTTTTCACTGTTTTGGAACACTTTGAAGGGAAAAACACGATTTTTTTCGAAAAAAATCGTCCAATTTGTTAATGTAAAATAAAGATTATTAACAAATTTGAAAAAAACTCTCCAGCGTTACCTTGTAAATTATGTACAGAAATAGTGTTCAAAATTTCAAAAGCATTGGTGCTGTAGTTTTGAAGTTATGATGGATACCGACTTTGAAAACGTAAGCTGTGGGGAAAACGCTTTAAAGATTTGGACACTGCAGAATCTGGTATGAAACGTACATAAGCGAATTTATAGGGTTACCTCACACTGAATCATCAATGCCACTCTAAATTTTATACTTTTCACCGGCAAAATATACAGTACAGGTGTAAGCACGTTTGTACTTGGGTTGAAATTTTTATGAATAAAACTGAGAGAAAGAGATATAGAGAGCGAAATATCTGCCAGGTAATAATAGCGCGCTCGGGTCGGGTAGGTATAAGAATCCGACAAGTAGAGAAATACTCATAACTTCGCC
>JAPYZH010000736.1:0-20492 GCA_030523085.1 Meteorus colon | reverse complement strand
ACTGCAAGATATTGAATCAAACTATAGTTAGATTTCAGTCGTAGATTTTTCATAACTTGGGGCCAATCTAAAGCCAACTTTTATTCTGCATGGCTATCAAATTTTTGTGACCTCGGGAAAAATCACCAAATAATGAAATGTATTAATCAGTTGAAATTATTTCTTTTTTTATCAAATAATTAGTGACGAAAGCTTGTCTATCGCCCTTGGGTTCTAAAATAAATGGAATGACCTTGAAATTAGGAACCGAAGATTTTAGAAAAGTGTGGGTGCAGAGTAATAACTTGATAAAATATTGAACCATTTATAACCAATTAGTGACCCTTAATTGTTCTCTATTGAATCTTGATGTTGAGTTGGTTGTGTTGTTATTCAGATGAAACCTCATTAGTTGATTGGTCATTCGAAACCTTTTATGGTTAATTTGTCGTAGTTGCGTCGCCCCGCGAGATGTTACAAAATCAACATTACTTCATTGAAGTGCGTTTTAAAATAAATACCATGAGACATGCTCACCTTTGAAATTGTGTAGATCAGACTTGATCACTTCAATTGGAGTTGTTAAGAATGATCATCAGTGCAGGAATCAGAAATACTCAAAATCATTTGGGAGGACTCTGGCTTGTCATTCCTTGTCTGAATGCTTGAGGACATTCCAAACAGTTGTGGATAAAGTTGGGCTATTCGATTTGCAGTGGTGTAGGAAAATTTCATCTGATCTACCCAAAAAGCCTTTTAGAACAAAATAATGCCTAGTTTGTCGAAAGTTATATATTTGTTCCATTATAATCATCTCATATGTTATGCGCCTATCCATCCTCATTTTAATAAAAAATATTGTCCCATGGTCATTCCTCCTGATACAAAATTTTTGTTGTTTGCTGTCATGCGAATACTTACACATATTTCAATACTCACATTATTGTGTGAATCAGCAAGTTGCTGATTTCAATAACGCATATACATTGTATATGTACCACGATTCATTCGACCGCATTCATTGAACTGCATGTGGTTATTTTCCCAATACCTCAAAAGCATTTCTCCGTGCCTCTATGATTACAAAATAATTTCCTAAGATTGTCTTTCATATTTGCTCAATGCGCTATTCCGAAATCACCGTATTTGTGTACGTAAGCTGGAATGAAAAACCAGTTACAATGACTATTACAATATACATCAGTCCGAAATTGCATCTGGAATGTAGTGGCCCGTATCGAATCCATCAGGTAACTTTTTACTTCCACGAATCTTATCTTGTATACTAATGATGCCTTAGCATGATATTTTTCCCTTCACTTATTTATTACGCTTTACCTCGACTCTGCAGTATGTCTATCTGACGCGCACCGATGCGCGAGATACATTTAAAATTGCACGGTTATCGCCCTAGCAATAGAAAATTGGATCCAGTATCTGACCTAAATTTAAATGTTGACAGCACCGGGTTGTGCGCAATCCATGGCAATGTCATAGATATATATAAAGACCGCCAACAATCGACAAATGATAATTCTCGCATCTAATGTACGTGAACAGCGACACATATCGTATCTAGAACAATGGAGTGGTACATCTATTTAATAAATCTCTCCTTAATTCGTCCAGGAAATTTTGTCAACGCACAATACCGTAAGATTGTCTTCTATATACATATATTTATGGTTGCTGAATTTTTCAATATTTACGATTGTCATGAAATAAATAGCTCATTCGACTTTACAAAGTGATATGAATCCCAAAATCGTCGGTGGTAATTTCGCCTCAGAAGGACAATTTCCATATCAAGTATCGTTGAGACGGAAGGACAATAAACATTTCTGTGGTGGATCCATTATCAATCATCGGTGGATATTAACGGCTGCGCACTGTTTGAGAGGGTAACATTCTAAACGAAAACGATTAAAAATAATGGGTAACAATGCAAGATCTTAATGTTAGAATAACTACTATATAAAGGAAAATTTACTTCAAGATTCGATGACACGGAAATCAAGGTCGTTGCTGGTGCCACAAAATTGGATGAAGGTGGAGATGTGTATTACTCAGTACAAATTATTGGACATGAAAATTATAATTCTCTCCTGATCAGACACGATATCGGATTGATCCATGTCGATAAACGCATTACATTCTCGGATTATGTTCAGCCGATTAATCTACCAACAACAGGCGACTTCGATAGGAGCAACTACTTTGCAGTATTATCGGGTTGGGGCACAACCAGTGTAAGACTCTATTACTATAATTAACTGTAATCATCATAACTCGAAAATAATAATAGAGTCAATGATAGCAATAGTGATAAGAATTGGATGGTCGTACTAGTAATACCACAATGAAATATATTGCAATGAATTCTATTCTTCCTCAGTATCCCGGAAAGATTCCTAATGATCTACAGTTCATCACACTCAAAGTTATAAATCGGGCACAGTGTAGCGGATTCAGTATGCGGGTGACGAAAAAAAATATATGTACACTGAACGGAAAAGGAGAAGGTTCATGTCACGTGAGTGCATAATGTTCATTTCCACACAAGTCTCAGTATTATGCGTATAATATCCGACCCTAAGCACCTTCAGTTCAACTCAATACACGATACTGTTTTATTGTTTCATCCATCAAATTTCGTTTTTATGTAACTCTGTATGCAATTTATCTTTCCGGAGTGCTCTTAGGGGAAACTATCATATCGTGGACAACGGATTTTAACGAAGCATCACGAAAGATGACGAAAATCAAGAGTAACATTTTTCGATATCTTGTTTCATTTTCGAAATATCGACCTTCAAAGTCCGATAGTTTCTTTCCATATCTTTGATAGAAGAAGTACACGAACCACAAATTTCCTACATATTCAATCTTTTTTCTTTCGATGCAAGCCATTGAAAAAAAATATTTTTTGGAGATACTGAGGGTGTCAGAATTCAGTAATTTTATATCAACAACGCCTTTATCAAAAAAAAAAAAAAAAAAAAAAAAAAAAATGTTCTACAGTTCGACGCGTTATCCTTGCACGATGGGGCCATGTAGATTTCCACTATGTTTTTCTGAATTTAGTGTATGTACGGCTTGAATGAGTACGAACTTTTTAATTTATCAGCAGCTGTAATATAATTTGGAAAAATTTGCAGTTGTTAAAAGACTATTTTACTTTTGTGTCACAAATTTTAGGTGTTCTTTTCGAGCGCCGTAGAAAAATATCAACGAACATCTCTACCCTCCATTTTTCCACGCAAAATTTATTGATCATTTGGAAATAAAATGAGGATAGAAAAAAAAAGAAAAAATAAAAAATGGGTCTCATATATGGCGCCAGAGATGGGGAAAATAACGGGGCCATACAGCTGGGTATGGTTGGTATCAAAGAGAAAAAAAATCGTTTGTTCCTTTATTCTTTTTCGTTGTAAATTCGGTTATAAATTCTAAAAAATGGATATTCTAAGACAAACGACATAAGGAGGATAGAGAGACATGTACTGAATATGAAGTTTCATGCCACATTTGGAGTCAATCGGTTGGATAGAGTTTGAGGTATTATGTCAGCCGCAGTTCGAAGAAAGTGGTTTCTAGAAAAACGTGTTTGAATTTTGGAAGTCCCCCGGTGTGTTATAGTTTCCGCATCATTGAAACTGAAGACATATTCATGAACCCTCAAGAATATGGAAAAAAAATCGATTTTTTGAGAATTCGGAAGTATAGATCCCATCTGCAATTATCATTATTGTGTTTGGGCTATCAATAATATCTGTCATTTACCATAGGTACTCGTATTCCACGTGAACGAATATCTAATTTTTTTTTAATATGATTATCTTTCAACTTTAGGGCGATTCAGGTGGTCCCCTTGTGGCTGATGGTGTCCAGATTGGCGTGGTGTCTTGGGGGAAACCATGCGCTAAAGGACAACCCGATGTATTCACTAGAGTATACAGTTACAATGATTGGATAAAGAATCATATTCAAGATGAACATGAACATGATTTCTATCTATAGGAAATTCATGAAATCAAATGTATGTTATACACATTATTAGTTGATTACGTCCAGATTTTTAAAATTAATTCCTTATCAGAATCTCAACTATTAAATTTTTGTATTAAACTCTATGGGATATTCTTAATAAACCATAACTATGTAGATGGGACTCCAGTGGAATTTGATATACTATGTGACGGGCCGAAAAAAATTCCCATTGTTGGCTTTCCAACCTAAGGTGGTAAATGACACCATACTGGTAAATGTCAGCAAAGCTGGGCCATGTAGCATACGAATTTTTTAACTAGACCTATTGCACAATCTTTGACTATTCATCGAATAATTTTCGGCTCTATCGGCGATTTTTCGGCACAACTTATGAGTGAAAAATGCCGCGATTCATATACAGATTATACTCAAAACATATATATATATATATATATATACATCATTCCCTTTCCTGAGATTGTTGCAATGAGACAATTATTCGTGAATTCTTGCATGAACACAAGCTGAAAAAATAATTGTAACTCGATAAACTCACAAAGCCGAATATATACACAGTTGCCTATGTATATGCACAAAATCTGATAGATTTGGATAAAAAATACAAATGAATGGACAAAAACCTATATAAAATCTCATACCTAGAACCTATTTATTTCCATGAGATATTTTTTGAATAGGGGTACCCATTATGAAAATTGAGATATATGGAACCAACATGCCAATGACCCACACGGGCTGTTGTTTTCATTTTGTATGTATATAGTATATAGTATATATAGATCGCATTGAGCATTAATCTTTCTCATACTCTTATGTTTTCTGAAAAACAATGCGAAGCTCGAGCTGACTGTTTCTATTTCAATTCAGCCATGTCCTCGTTATATAATCCGATGTCATTCACCAGTTTTATTTGAAAACGCATTCATTTTGCATCAACCATTATATTTATGTTATTTTCTGAGTTTTCCAGCTCTATTTGTTGTACCATTTATACTTCGCATCAGAGGATTAGCATCGCTGTGCAGCACTTTATATCTATACATATTACAAACATATATATGTAAATAAATTTTGCCACCGCCGCCAACCTCATGTTCATTCCCCTTCTCCTAGTCGCGAATTTCTTTCTCCCTATCGCGGAAGTAGACCATCGAAATGGGGCAGGCATCCTCGATAAACTCCTGCAAAGAAACAGAGATACTCCTTTGAGAAAAAAGTGCACTGTGCATAAATGAACTGTGAAATTGTGTGATATGCTATGAAACATGAAATGATACTTTATTCGGCAAACAGTGCGGTGACAATGCCACTTGATTGTTGTGTGAGTGTATAGGGTCGAAAAAAATTCAAGCTAATCAATGAAGAAGTAAAATAGCTGGAGAGTAGAATTAAAATTGAGAATGAGGAAACATCTCAATGAACCGAGCGGTATCTTTCCATGGTTTTCTCCATCATAAAATTAACATCTACCCTATCCTCATATTTTTATACTAAGCTCCAGTATCCACAAAAAAGCCATTGTAAAACCTATCATACATACTGTGGTGCCACATAGTGTGAGTGATACCGCTTTCATGAATATGGGAATAAAAATAATAAAACAACAATATTGGAGAGTGATAGACGGAAATATAAAACTGTAGAACGGAACAAGTTAGTCAAATTGATTCGGAGAGAAATTTGTTCTCTGATAAGTGGAGAAAACCCCCATCTCATCAGTAAGATAAAATCATCCCAATATTATTTTCATTGAGAAGGATTTTTTATCCATTCAGATGTTGAAGTTGACCAAGGCGCGGCGCGCATGGCTCTGTGTTTACCTGTAATCATTGTGAGAAGCAAACCTAAATAGTGGTCGTTATTTTATCCGTTTAAATATTCGATCCCTCTCTAACGCCGATCCGCAAATTCGAAACGTCTGAATATTAATTCACATTTTGCGTGATTTTAGTGAAAATCCGATTGAAAATGGAAGCACTTCGTTTAGCCATTCAGTAAGTGTCGCCGAACTTTTTGGTTAGTTTCCTCTACAAGACGTTCTATTACCACAATCATTACCAATATTAATTCAAATCCAAATAGGACGCTCATACATTACGTAATAACGTGTTACAGAACCAGATTGGGCGAGAGAATGATCAGTATGAGCTCAATGCTTGTAGAAACTGTTAGCATCAACTACGAGGATTTCAACGAAAGCTTCCTAACCTGCGGAACATGTTTGTGTGTTTATGATGGTAATGACCACACACCGAAGCTCTTACCTTGCTCTCATACAGTAAGTATAAAAAAATTAAAAATATAAATTTTGTGTTTTTTAATAATGAAGTATACCGCCTAAGAAGTATCCGCATGTACATATTCTACGAACTGATTTGCAGGTATGTCTCCACTGCCTGACAAGAATCGCTGCCTCACAGACACGCGAGGCTGGTGCTTTCAGATGTCCGATATGTCGAGAACTCATTACCATCCCTCGTGGTGGTGTATCAGCACTCCCACCGAGTTTCCTCGTCAATCAATTGCTCGATCTCATGTCACGTCAGCGGCGTGAAGTTATCCCGAAATGCTCTGTGCATATAAATCAAGAGTTGCTTTTTTGCGAAACATGTGATAGTGTTTTTTGCACTAACTGTACCGGAGGCAATCATGCAGGTACATCTCCGGGATGTACTGAACACACAATTATCCCTTTCAGCATTGCGATCAAACGAATGTCTGAGATACTACTGTATAAGGCCAACGAATGCATTTCTAAGGTGACCGACTTCGTCTTCGGATGAAATAAAATACCAATACAAATGATCTTTTCTTTACAGTTAACGCAAGCACAAGAGTCAGTAAGTACAGAATTGCGACGGCTGGAATCTGCGATGGAAAAATGTTTGAACGTCGTTGACACAGAATTTGCTGAGTTAATTGCGAAAGTTGACCGAAAGCGCGAAGAACTTCGTACCGCAGTAACAGCCGCCGCCCGGGACAAAAAGCGTGTATTAGAAGAACAAAACGTACTCATTGAAACAGAAAAGAACAAAGTCGAGCGTGAATGTGAAGGATTGCAATATCAGGTCAATACAAATAATTCTTACTTTTTTTCGTATCTATTGTTCTGTTTACACTTAGGTATATGTATGTATAGATGTATAGATGTATGGGGGAGGCTGCGTGTTGTAAATTAATGACTAAAAATTATGAAATTTTGTGTAGGTTGAGGTTCGAAATATTACTCAGAGAATAGGGAGTTTAACAGACCAATTGGATGCAGCAGTAGCTTTGAGTGAGCCCAGAGAAAATGCTTTCATTACGGCAGAATTCAATCACAATAATGCATTAGTGGATCTTGAAAAATCACTCGAAACACTTGGCAGAGTACGTTCCAGCACAACATTGCCAGGTATTGAATCTCACTCTTCTCCTTCATTTCAATTTCTTATCATGTAAATGATCAGGATCAATGGCGATATTATGAAACAAATAATTTACTTTCAGGATTATGTCGAGCTAGTCTCAAAGATGTAGTCATTGCCAAGTTGCAAACCACAGTGATAGTCGAAACTGTAGATTACCATGGGCATCCCAGAAATGCTGGTGGTGACCCGATAGGAGTCGAGCTCACTATAACAGACCCTCAATCTGATAGTAGAACAATTGAAACACAAGTTCAAGATATGGAGGATGGGACGTACGAGGTGCGCTTCAGACCACCCAGTGCATCACGGTATGCATTGAAATTGTCTGTTTTCGAAAGACCTATCAAAGATTACCCAATGTTCTTCAATGCGACTAAACATAATGAACCGATCAAAGTGTATGGACAGAGAGGACACACAAAAGACGAATTCCACCAACCAGTCGCTGTAGCTGTAGATGATGATAGTACGATTTACATCGTAGATACAGGAAACTCGCGAATTAAGGTAAATACACATGCATATACATTTTTTTCTTGACAAATACTCCTGAAAAAGGGTTCAGTTGTATGGAATGATATTTATATAGTTGATCCATACCTGTATAGTATATAGGCCTATGCAGGATACTGGAATGAAAATATTGTAACATCAGAGCAGAGTTATGGCTATGTGACGTTGGTCCTCGAAGTTACTGACGTCACACAGGAGATATAGAACATACAGATTGAGTAAATGGGGCTCGGAGCATTGAAAACCATAGGAACGCATGAATTTTCTTTCATCAAATTCAATTCGATTAGTGTACATTAATGCTAAAATCCGGAATATATTAATTATTGAATTCCATCACTTGAATCCAAATATTCTTTCTTTCATACAAAATAAAGTAACACTAAATTCGATGGTATCTTCATCAATAGGTCTATAACAGGGATGCAGCCTCATAACGACAATGTTTAAATGTCTTCAAATCTTTTGTCCAAAGGCTGTTGGCGTTTATGAACATCAGTAGCAGAGGCCTGTATGGCCCAAAAGATATCAAATATTACTTCATTCGTGATATGGTAGTCTTACAGTATGATTGTACAGACATTTACTTTAATCCTGTGCACATCGTCATACTGCATTCAAATACATACGACTGAAAATCGTGTTGGGAGCAATATGAAGTACTGAGTATTCATCAAATGAAGCTGCAGTCGGGTCAGATTCTCTGTCTCTTCTTCTGTAGTATACGTTACTCGTAGTCCATCTTCCCAAGATGAAGTTATTTAAAGTCAGGCGGCTCATGCACAGTACCATGTATCGTTTTATGATACCTGCATCGAAACTTCATGTTGCAGTGACTCTATAACCAGTCGAAACAAGCTAATATCAAGCCACTACCGCGGAAATCCATTAGCGAATTTGTAATTCACAAATGCCTTAATCCACCTGGCTGAAATCCGCATGATTTTGTTTCTGGCATAGAGACGAAACAAATCTGTCTCTGCCCGCTGAAAACCAGTTTCACACTTCATTTCAAGTTTGATATTTCATCATTTGTATATTAGTAATTTTGGTTGAGTGAAATCTTTGACGTTTGCGCGAATAGCTCGGGTACCATCAGCCTCAAATTAACTTGTTTCTGACTGGCTGCTGACTCTGTAACTTAAAGCTCCGATGCAGATTATCATGATAAATACAATGTGTGACACGGAATGAAATACGATTGAAGTCTTCGACAGTCAACTTTACCCTAGGTTGACATTGTATCATTTCATCCCTTGTCACACAATATACGTACTATTGAGTGAGCCATGTTAATACTATCAGCTTGGGCGAAACACGCGAACAATCAGACCAATTTCGAGAATGCTTTTACCAGCCGCTAAATACAGTTTTTATTATATTTAATGCGTCTTTTTTCGTGGATGACACATGCAATGAGTGGATACACATTTTGTAACTACGTTTGGTAACCAACATGTGAGTTTGCATTATTATTCTATTAGGCTCCATGAATTCACAAGATGATATATGGCGGTGTTTTTCTCGTGTTAGAATGTTTCTCTCTCACTTGATTAATACTATATAATCAATATGATTCGTCTGTTCAAGATGAATAAAGCGTTTCATATGGAAGAGTATTCTTCGAATTTCCCATGATACACACCTTCCTATCAAATACTATAACGTTCGCATTCAAATTTGATAGAGAACGTACGTGAATTGAACTCAAGGGCAATTATTCGTGATAGTTAGTACCAACGTACAGAAATATTGTGTCTCACATGGACAATCGTAAGTTGATCAGTAAATAATCAGGAACTTAACGAATTCATTAGTATTGACGAATTAAAATTAAACTATTGGATTTTATGCATGAATAGTTCTTCATGCATAACTATTCAAATCATCTTTTATCGAATATTTATATTGTTTATAAGAAAAAATTCGCGAATGGGTGAGGAGCGTCGATATGTCCTTCAGGAAATATTACTGAAAATTCATGAACAGAAAATAAGCCCAAGAAATGGAGATGAAGTGGGTGCGGAAGAAGTCGCAGAAAGAGCAGTGTTCAATATATTTCAATTGCAGGTACTGGATAACAACTTCGAGTTTCAAAGGCATATAACAAATGAAGGCTTAGAGGGTCAAAGTTGTACTGGAATCGCCATTTCCGAAATAGGATTGGTAGTGGTGAATTGGAGGACGCGCACAATTACAGAGATGAGTACACTTGGAGACACTATTCGAGCGTTTTCACACAATGCTTTCCAGGTTTGCATGGTGTCTATTGATCGCACACCCGGCGACAATATATCATTTTCTGAATTACTGGGGTTGACCATGATTCACATAGAGCAAGTTCATTCTTATTAACGATACATGTTTTTATTATTCTAATCTAAATTAGGAACCAATTGATGTTGCGGTGGATCGCAGTTATGGGCATGTACTTGTGGCTGATAATGGTCAGAGTTGTGTATTCGTATTTGATTCGGATGGCAAAGTCCTCTTCCAAGTTGGTAAAAGGAGTATGTTCAAATTAATAAGTTCTGTGACCGTGGGTCCGGCAGGTGAAATTTTGGTTGCCGATTCGCGGATTCAGGTGTTCTCAGCCAAAGGCGACTTTTCCGAAGAAATATATGCTGAAGGAAGAGGTCAGTAATTAAGCTTTTTCTACAGTTACTTTGTCTGTATAGGTGTAATGCCCTTTGCCATTTATTATGTATACCTTCCACTACATACATACATAAAGACCATATTCATGCAATTTTACTAAGTATTGATACAAAACATTTTTGTTTTTCTCTAAATAGATAAAGGGCGATATGGTGGTATTGCTGTCGATCAAGACGGGAGAATTGTTGCGTCCCGTAGTGATAAAGGACGTAGTTTCATCCAAGTAATACAACTTGGTGGTGGTGCGATACTCACAGAAATTGATTCACACAGTGCAAAATTACGGCGTCCAACAAGAATCGCTGTATTACCTAATAATCATCTTGTTGTTGTTGATTTAGGTAATGATTGTATCAAAAAATATCGATACTGGTGAATTTCATGAGCCATTATTTCATTATTTATGTGCATTACATTTGCAATTAACGAGTGCTTAGACAACACCGTCCGAAATTGAAATTCCTACTGCAGCGCGATAGGATTTAATGATTTTCATATAATAATACATTGTTGTGATCGAATTTTCTAATTCACCTTTCACGGAAGGCCATAATACTCTTGCTACCTCGCTTTCTACCCTTGAATACGTCTAGTACAATCGATGTTATTGCATTGATTAATTGTAAAACCTGAGTGCTCGTAATCAGAATTTTAATGTGAAATGGGATTAACTCATAACATCACAGGAAAACAGAAAAAAATGCACAAAGACATTTTTGCATACATATTCCACAGTATTAATTATGTGCATATTATATCTATAGGGAGAAAAATCACGTTTGAAGAGGTATTCTGTTCTTCGAAGTAGAGCTGGAAGAATAAATTATTCGATGTGTCCTTCGCTGTAAATTGTGTATGGGGAAGAAGACGTTCCAATGCAACATCATGTGCATTGCGCGTGAAGCACTAAGTTTTGGTTCGCCTATCTATATGTGGCCCCATGTTCTAATTACTTTCTGGTACGCTGCAGTTATGTTTGGGGGATTTATTTTATGATTGTTTGTGCTTACCATTCTCATTATAATCAACTTTATGAGCCGATCATTTTGTAGATGGATCAAATGGACATTGTGCAATGATTATCATTGATTCACATTCTTACTATCACTGCTTGTTACTTTCTCTGCAGCTATTCTTTGGCCACTAAATTTGCTTTTCTACCACATATATTCATTAATCCTCCCCGTCAGAAATTAGTATAATTTTACCGGTTTCAAATAGATGTGATTTATTGACTGACAATTTTTTTTCACGTATTAGTATTTATAATCTAGTCATATTATTCATTCACATGGACTGTTCTACATTAGAATGTTCCACACTTGGCACATTTTATGGAAAATAAATTTTGTAAATAAAAACAAGCTTTATTGTAAAAAATAAATAAAAATAGTCATGTCTTCATTCTCAATTTAATAATAATAATAATTTTCCAAGAATAATTTTCCATCATTCTTGGAACGTTGCTGCAATGTCAATTATTTTATCATCAATAAAGTTGACATTTATGATTTTTTTTTCTTATTTTGGTTATTGATCAGTCTTTAAAAAATGAATATTAGTTATTGCAATGAATAATCATTTTTTTTGTCGATAAAAATTGCAAACTCGACAAATTCATTATCTTTTTCTTTACTTAAATTCGTCGATTATATGTAATGATTTATTTATTCATTCCGTATAGTGATCTATTTATTTCAATAATTTCGATACGGTTTAAAAAGAAAAATTCAGTTGGTTGTCATCCGTTGGTGTTAACCAAAAAAAATTATCTAGGCAATTGATATTGAACCAGCTTCTTCATGAATTTTGCATTTTACTTTTTTATAGAAAATTTTTGATGAAAAACTTTCCTCACAATCATCTATCTTGGTATAGGTATATTTGTAACCATCAAATTTATAACGTGACCGTGATTTTGGCATCAACTATGTTATAATCTTTTAATAAAATTCTTGATATTGAAGTTATTCGATAAAAAATTCTGACATTTGCATCCATATATAGATAGATGCAAATGACGGAATTCGTGACCGTTCAGAAATTGACGGTCATTCTACCATCAGTAAGTGCCACTATTAAAAATGTGACGGTCATCGGGCCGGGCAATGTGTGACGGTTTTGTAACCTAAAAATCAAAATAACCGGCTATGCATAAGCAAGTTGATGTCGACCATTAACTTTTTCTGATTAGATTCATGTCAAAAAAGTTCTCCCAAAGTTTACTTTAAAAATCCGCAATTGTTCCAGTTGTAAAATTAAAATTAAATTTATTATCCACAATTGGTAATCTAAAATTAAATTTTCGATTATTCCAATAAATAAACATGTTTTGTTTATGGTTCTCGTTGTTGAAAAATGTTCTCACAAAATGCTCTTGCAAAATCTGTAATAGCACCAGTCAAATAACACCAAAACTTAATTAATTATCCTCAATCAAAAATCCAGCATGACGAAATGACGATCAACTGATAAGCAGTATTTATAATTATGACGTTATTATCCTGCATTTTTGATCGTGAATAATTGATCAAATTTTCATTTTTCGATTAGAGTAATTTCAGATTTGGATGGGAGATTTTGGAAGCTATTTTTCAATATCCAATTTATTAGAAAATAGGAAAAGTCGGCATCGATTTGTTTACGTCGACAGACATCCATAGAACATAGAAGTTTAGGTCCTGCATAAGTGCATAGGGCCACCAAGGTCGACCTAACCCCTAAAAATGGTCAGTCATTATCCCACAAATAGGTGGCTACAGTCTACATCATTAATATGTATGCTATGTTCGCAATAACTTCAGCTGAGCTATGTCGTGTGGTTTGGTGATAGTTCGAATATTGTCGCTTGGTAAGCATCACCGCTCAAGTCACTGATAAAGTATCATATGTATAATTGAGGGGTGAAGTTTGACGAGGAACTGATGAAATGTCTCGCATCATTAAAGGGTGAGAGATGAGGGAACAAAAAACATTAAGAACATGCGTTGAGTTTTCAAATTCACAAAAAACCATTCGAAATAGTTGTCACATGATTAATGATGGACATGAGATAAATTCAGCGGAAATTCGCGTCTGTGTTATATAAACAAAATGATCTGCGAATCAAACATTGAATGATGGCATTCTCGCAAAATTCCATACCACAATCCGTAATTTGATGATGGTTGGATCTGGTCAATATATTATGCGATATATTGGCTTATTCTCGTGTGATCCGGGAAGAAGAAATTTAAAAAGAAGTATTTATCCTACGGAAAATGAACCTACCTTTACAAGATTAGGTATAGCTCTCTGACTCCAGCATCAATTAATAGACTGGAAGATAAAATTGAAACTCATATACATAATACACGTTCTTTCATATGAGTTCTTACGTGAAGTTACACGCAACATATTGTTCAAATAGAGTAGTTACTAGCACACCCACACCGTACATATAACTGGTGCAGCCATCTATTCTCTGTGGTAATTACTAATTGTTTTCTTGCGCTAGGTATATAGCATCATGTAGTATTATAAATTTGAGCTTCTATTTTTTTGAGTCCATATAGTAGTATACGCACCAGTATGAAAGTCTCTTTTCTTTATTACTTTTCGGTATTAACGACCATAACGACTTGATGTTCGCGTAAGTCCGTGCAAGTCCGTGAAAGCTCCGTCAATAACAAAGTCGCATTTTTCGCGCGTGGTGGTGTGAATCAGTATCAGTCGGATAGGTGGACATATAGGCTTGAGAAAATACAAACCAGTATTGAAAAACATCGCGGCCTATTATTTCCATGCTTATGATTGGAATATGATATTGAATCACGAACAAACAAGAAAAAATTCAGGAGAAAAATTAGAATTCAGTGGAGTGTGGGAGAGGTGGCAGATAAATATGTTGTATGTACAATGAAGACGATTATGATAATAGTGATGATATACAAAATAAACGGTGGCGGCTTGAGCGTTAATGTGTGCAGGTAACGGCGCGAAAATGGCAGAAAATGCGCGGGTGAGCATTGCCGATTACTGATGACTGAAAAAGAGACAGCCTCCAATTCGGACTGATTCGGACATGTGCTAGTATATAGTCACTGGTAGTATGAGTGGTAGTGAATGGAACGTGGCCCCAGCGTAGTACGGCGTTCTTTGGAGGCTCGACGAACGCCAATGGCTGTCCGTATTCCGGATCACGTGATGTGCGTGTTCAACCATCAGGACAGGAACATTGCAAATGACAAGACGCGTCGAGGATCGTCGTTGTACCTTTCGTATCCGTTGTACCACTTGTGAAATACAATTTTATGACTGTGCTGAATTCGTAAATTAATCATTCGTTGTGTCAGTATAAAAAATGACGTGTAAATGAGAATTAGAGTCATAAATATAATCCACCAAAGAATACATGAGTGTAAGCATCATATTAATGCTGGCTGTTATGCTAAACTTGACTCCACCATCATTCAATTCACCTCTACCTCCACCGTCGCTACGCCGCCTTCACTTTCGTCCTGTGTAACTTTGTGCAGTGTGTATTGGTTTCTCTCATCGTGTGTTCCTGAACTCGTGGCCAATAATACCTATCTGCATTATATTCCTAGACCGTAATCCCATTGTACAAACGTTCTTCACATTTTTTCATTTTTACGCCCCTCCCCCTCCCCCTTCCCGGCTCCAAGTGTCTCAGCTCTTTCCTCGTTTCGTGTAGTTGGTGTGTTGTGTGGTGCTGTTGGCCCATCGTGGGTGTTTCGGAGGACCCCGTTACGCATCTGTTCGTATTCTCTTCATGACAAAATGTCGGGATCTCAACGCATGCGAAAATCCTCGCCTTGCTCAACGACAAAACAAGGACCAATGCGAGCCACATTGCCGGTGAGCTCGTTATTACGGCAAAGCCGACAGGGTAGCAGTCTCAGAAAAAGCAACAGTAACAGCCCGACTGTATCACCGACCAACGCAAACGCGTGGCGAGCACGGATTTCACCAGAGACATCAGCTTCCTCGGGCCAGAGAAGCCCCGGCTCGCTTTCATACAAGGGTAACTACACACACACACGCATACGTCCACACATGCGTACTCATACATGTAAATACTATCGGATGCATGCATACATGTTTCTACACGCGTACACACACATACACACACGCGCACGCGTACGCTCGCGCGCCAGAAAGAAAGAGAGGGAGCGAATTAATATATATATGTATACATATATACATACGCGCACACACATGCATACATACATGTATATAATTGATTGCATCTCAAGCTATTGTCATTTATTTATTCATGTTTTTCATTGT
Source organism: Meteorus colon (assembly GCA_030523085.1). Lineage (NCBI taxonomy): Eukaryota > Metazoa > Arthropoda > Insecta > Hymenoptera > Braconidae > Meteorus > Meteorus colon. The sequence goes on along the minus strand of JAPYZH010000736.1, from coordinate 4,629 downwards.
TACTCTTATAATTTTTGGGATATTTCTGCATATCAGTACTCATTAGGATTGGTTACAGAGTGTATTGATTATATATGGCCAATTTCCTATCCTTTGATATATTTGATATCTCATACCATCTTTCATAAGACTGAATCTCATCATATATCTATTCACAAGTTTTCGTTCACAATATCATCCGTTTCAGCTAAGTCCAAGACACTCAGTGGGCGCTGCAGTGACAGTTTGAGTGGGAATCAAAATATCAGAAGAACAGCATCCCTCGATACAATTTATCTTAAAGGACAATGGCCCCGTGACTCTTATTACATTCATACCAGCCTTCTACTCGTGGACAAATCTACACAGACTGAAGAATGGCCAAACGAAACAAAAAAATTTCACACCAGACATTCTACTGAACAAACAGCCCCCAACCCTGATGAGAAACTGGAGAAATATATTAGGCATAGGTGAATATCTACCATCCATTCTAATTAAATATACATATATATCCCAAAACACAGGAAATCTTCTTCCAATGAAAACCAGATTGCTGGAGATGAAACCACAGACAGACATGAATATACGCGTCCACTGCGTGTGACTCCTCCAGCAACAGACGCAACATTCGATGATAATTGTGCATACATAAAGTTACTTAAACTTGTCCGTTTCCAGATTACAAAGGACAAACAAAGAGAGCACGAGTAGTAGAGAAAGAACAGCAGCATTTGGTCTCATTATGCCAGGTGGACCACCGCCAGCGCTTCCTGGTGACCATACTGTACTGTTGGGAAGTATTGCCTCACAGACATCAATTCGTGAGTAATCCTATCATGCATTAGGAACTTTATTGATAAACAAACATGTAATTAAATTATTAATACATTCTATTTTATAGAAAATCAATTCAGTTCAAATACAAAAGCAAGTCCGATGAATATACCAGTGAAACCAATGAGGCCACCTATGCGCTCATCAATCGAAGGTCTTAATCAAGAAATTGAGGGATTAGTACTAAAATCCGTTGCAAATACAAGTGATCCTGAACAATCGATAGAAGACAAGGTAATTCATCGAAAGACGAAGTGATATTGACAATGAAAAACGATGATGGTAGTATGTTCAATAATCGGCTACATATCAATTCTATGAATCGCATTTTTAGTATGCAAGATATCGAGAGCAGGTAACACCTGAAGGCCACAGAGCACCCTTAGCAGATCTATTGCGAGCAACTAGGAGTGTGAACACGCAGACACCAGCTACAGATCTTCCATCCAGTTCTTACTCATCAGGTAATTCCTTAATCTAATCGAAACCCCTGTGACAGTTACTTATCGACATGCAAATACTGTGTTCCTCTTCGCTTCATTCAATCTCATTTCACGTATCTCCTATCTCAAATTTTCATATCAATATCAATAACTCAAACATTAGCGTCGTCACGCTTCAATCGATAGCATGCGATCGGTGATTATATTAATTATTGCAATTTAATGCAGTTCATATAGCAGTATGTGCCATCAGTCGTATATATATAATCGTTGTATGGTATCACTATATCTTTTCACAAAAGAATATATACAATGGATATTCTGTCACTGAACTCCACGATTTTTCACTCTGCATTAAATTCCTTATAATCTATGTATGATGTGTGAATATTGAATAACCCAACTAACTGGAAAAATCTCGTGTCGAATACTGCGATGCATACAGGCCCGCCGTCTAGGAATAGCGAGTCACCGTTGATGCCAGGTCTTGTGGATACATCACGTCCATCTAGCGACCTTCCACAAGGTTCGCCTCGCAAATTCATTCAAATCGTCCATAGTATGTTCAGGCATTCACCAGTTTGTTTCTTCATTCCTTGTATACCTTGTTACTGAAGAGCATGCGAATGGAATCACAATGGTTTTTCAGTTCCATCGATATTCAAGTATCAAATATGATGGATAGATTATTGTCATCATTCCATTTTGCCGTCTTGAATTTAAATCAATAATATTTTTTTGGGCATTGACTTACAAAATGTGAAATTATCTGCTTATGCTCATATTAATGTATCTTCCTGAGACCCCAAGTATTACTATTTGTATTGCTATCGCCGAAACATTATTTTCCTTTGCTCACTCTCTATCTGTGTTCACTTGATTACACTAAACTAGGTATAGAAGCCAAGAATTGTTAGTTCCATTAGATTCATAAACATTGAATCTCGAGAGGTTATGCATATACTTTCATTAGCATAGCTTTTGCACGCGATCCGAGTGATGTGTGCTCCGTTGTCATTTGTTTGTTTTCGTTTTGCCATATCTCATAATAAATTATGGTAAAAATAGGTGGCAGTCGTGGTTCAACTCCAGAGCAAGAGAGAGAAGGTCGCTTGGGCACTTCACCACATATTAACAGGTTTCTAGCAAGAGAGCCACCAGATGGTTGTGAGAAAGTCAATTTAAAGTTCGTCGAGGATGCTAGGTAAGTCTCATAATTTCGACTAATAAAAATATGCCGGCTCGCATACTGTGCGGATATCGTTGTGCATAATAATCTTCATAATGTATTGAATGTTTATAGGCGTCCAATGATAGATTTGAGCAAGTTAGATTATTGCCCCAAGCCCAATGTGGCATTTCAACTAAAGCCGAGTTTGGGCTCAGCTTTCTTGCCACTCCAGCAGATAACAAGTCCAACAATGGTGACAAGTAGTGTGCCATCGTCTCTGCATACTACGCCGTCTACGCCACCCCCAAATCCATAGTCTTGATATCCACCCTACTGCGCATCGACATGCATCAACGTGAGTGATTTGCACATTTCAATTTTACTCTGAGACTCCTGAACAGCGAGTGGCAAATGAAGAAACAATAAGAGAAACGAAGATCAACATGTTTCCCGAAAAGAAGGCACTTATGACAATGCGGACGGTTAGAAGGAAAGGAATCGACGTTGGCTTTGCAGAATGTATTCCCTTCACAAACCGTTTTTTTTTTTTTTTTCCAGTCTCTCACTTCCTCAATTTTTTCCCTATATTCATCATACCTATCTCTCTATCTCCTATTCTCCAATCACTTTTACTGTCCTCGGCCTTATCCGTGTGTCCATCCATTTGTCCATTATCATGAAGTTACCGGCAGGGTGCCAGTTCAGACTTACCCAGTGCAAAACAAAACCAAAAAAAAAAAAAAAAAAAAAAAAACAAAAAAAAAAAAAAAAAAAAAACGCGAACAAAATTTTAAATATGTTTCTGTAGATTGGAAGGAGCATATACGCATGATATGTAATATAGTTTCGATTGAAAATGGTGGGCTTCTGATATTGAGTTTGGGTGATAGAAGAGTCGTGGCGATGGACGATAAAATGGGATTGTCGGAACGGTGAAAGTGAGAGATCCCACTCGTATTCAATATAACAGGAATGGAACATAGAAAAAAAAACTGATAAGGGATTTACAAGGAACAATAATTTGTGATAATTGGAAACAACGTTTAGGAATAAGCATTGTGTTCTGCAGGAAGGAAAAAGACTAATGGAATTACATAACAATAATAACAACAACAACAACAACAAAAACAATAATAATAATAATAATAATAAATAATAATAATAAATAATAATAATAAATGAAGAAATAACTAAAGTAATCGTGTATTCTAAATTTAGTGCTAAAATGTGCTGGACAACTTTAGTTTTCTATACAGGGATGAGAGAGAACATGAAGAGGGTGGATGGAAATATCGATAGTGAAGTGAGAAATGCTGGAATTGAGGGATACCGTTTTGAGCATTGAATCTGGATGCAGCAAAGAAAAGAACCAAAAAACAAAATGTTTGGAAAAAGAAAAAAATCGGAATTATGTTAATCGAATTAAAAATGTGAAATGCATACCTAACCCATGTACATAGGTAAAGAGATTTGATGCATATTTATAAGTTCGCAGAACTTTTCCATAGCTTTTTTATAGCTATCCAATTTTATTCAACAAAATGACTTACATAAATTAACAAACTCATTTTTGTTTCATTCATGGGGCTCCCCCTTTTTTTTTACTTTATTTTTGTATTATTATTTTCGTATTGAAAATTAGATTACTATGTCAACGTACAAAGTCGTCTGCGAATATCATAATATCCTTATACCGTGATCAATATCTATATTAATGTCAGAGACACGGGAAAAGTGGTATTTGCTTTTATTGAAGATTATGAAATGAGTAATTGATTAACAATTTGATTTCACTAGTTCAATAGGTTCAGTGAATTGTCTATCCCATCCCCCCTCCCAGCTTCTATTTGATTTCCATCATTCTAGATGTATGTTTTCGTTTATGGCCATGGGGATATTTAAAAAACTATTTAGTTTCTATCGGTACCATTCTAGATTATAGAAATGAAAACTGAACATGTACAACCGATTTAACAATGCAAAAACAGGTGTGGAATGAGATAAGACCAAGCAACTATTTGTATTGTAATTCAGGCGCTTATGAACATCCGAAATCCTCCAAAGGAATTCAGACACAAATGGAAGAAATCAAATGCTGATTGAAAAATTGGACATTCATGAGGAAATTTGGATGTTTGAGGATAATTAAAAATATTTATTCATTATCCAACTCATATTCTTTTTATTTACTTTGAAGGA
>JAPYZH010000735.1:0-25207 GCA_030523085.1 Meteorus colon | reverse complement strand
GACGATTATAAATTTGAAAAAAAAAAAAAAAAACACTAATTGGAATTAATTCTATCGTTATATTATGGGAGGTCGATGGACATACAGTGTATGATGTGATTTTATTTTGCATTGGATTAGAGTGAGACACGCGCGAAAAGCTCAGCGAAACTTGATCCTTAATCATTGATGATGCATCATTATCCTTTGGCCACTTGCAACTGGATATTTAACTTGGTTATGCTGGAAAGAGTAGGCGGTACAAACGGATGGATCCTTTGGAGCGGCAACCAATAGCAAGCCCTTATGGCAAATACAATCGCGAATAGCCAACTGTATATTTTTCATGTTGCCAAGTCACTATCCGTATAACATAATGCCACGTTGAGTCGCGCTCCGCCCTTTCCTCTAAGTGTTTTGTAACTGTCTCAAACGAGTATGATAAAAAAAAAACAAAAGAAAATACTGACTGTCTACATAGAATTATCATTCATTCTCTTCCAATGTTACATCATCATGTGATACATCTTCCGTAACCTTTTATCCAATGTGAGAATCGTGATTCGATTAGAAGTAGGAATTCTTCACCCAGGTGTATAAACGTTTCAACAAGAAACTTGTAATTTCTCCGAGGCAAATGAAATTTCCAACATATGAGCGCTTATAATTCAATTCTACATGAATCAAATAATAAACTTCAGTATTTCGCCCATCACTAATCGTCTCTTCACCATTTTCATGAGAAAATTTCAAATGCAATTGAAATCTTACATGATATTGGTATTCCATTTCAACGACATATTATTGTCGGGGAAATAAAAAAAAAACATGTGCATAATACACATATATGTAACTTTTCGAATTGATAATGAAAAGGTAATGTGAAACGATGGTTGAGACTCCGCATCGTTGCGTCTGTCTAAACAACTATACGCGAGTTATCGCTGAGGAAGTTGCTTCGCTTGCAACGCGACCGCATCATATAAATGTACTTTAAGTTATGAATAATATATCCAGACATTAATATGAGCATTGAAGAATGTTGAATTAAGAGTTAGTCATCGAGTTTGAATGCAGCGTGTATAAAATCAAACAATATTAACATTGTAATCTCAGATATTATTAAAGTGATATTATAAACGTTTTCATTCGTTATATTCTCGCGAAAAGATAAAATTATTGATATATACTATTGGTTCGCATAATATACGCAAATTCTTGTATTCATATGGATGTTCTACCATATATGACACAAGTCTCGCGCCAATGTCAATTAGAATACATCACTGTTAACAAGCCGCATTAAATGTGCGGCCTAATAGGAGGTATATAGAGCGGATGCGCTATCTCTAATGCTATATGTATATGTATGTGTATATTTGAAATGTCATTAATTATTGCGCTCAAATACAACCAATCATACATATATATTTACTTTCGCATTTATAATTCGATGAAACATGATGAATAAATTAGTGGAATAGAGTTGGATAATTTTCAGCAAAATTGAAAACATCTTTAAAGATAATTCTTATCATTTTAATTCATCTTCAATTATTGTATTACTTCAATTTATTAACTTATTATCTGTATTTATGGAGGGGGGGGGGGGGGTGGGGGGGGGGGGGGGGGGGGGGGGGGGGGGGGGGGGGGGGGGGATATAATCTACGGATACGATATTGTCATTTGTATTATATCGATTGCAGAGTTCATAGTTGTGGGATTCGACATAGCTGATTATTATATATATGTACATATCTACAGGCTTACGTTTGACGCGCCTGTGCGAATAACAATGAGAGCGTGCGCGCGCGTTCGACAGCTGCTTTTGTATATCCATATATACACTTGTATAGATGCATGTAATGTGTGATGTTAGGTAGGGAATTAATCACGTTTCTAATTAACAATTGCACTTCAGCATAGGAATTATAAAACGCCACCACGATGACTGATTAACAACGCTTGCAAGTGAAGCAATTAGTAATGCAGAATTAATAGCCGTACAGAAAAACAAGTGTTAGTCAGCCCCTTGTCATCGGAGAGGAGAGAAGGATTGATAATATGTAATGAAATATTTGAAATATCTTCTGAATATTTTATTTTGTACTATGTCATTGGAAAATGTTTTTCATTCCATTATGGTCTACTTGAAAGACAACTTCACTTGCAACGTCTAAGAAATCTTTTCCATGCGTTTCATGCGTGGGAACCAGATGCGGATATATTCCGGCTCTGGTCATTGCGAGAATTTCGAAGAGGAAAGAGAAAAAAAAATAAATGAACATACCAATAGTAGACTAGAGAAGAAAGTTTTTGATGACACTTGGTGATATGAATTATACATGCAAAATATTATTTATTTCATGGACATTTTCTTATTATTTTTGTGTCATTCTTCAAATTTCAAAATTAAAAAACACACCGGATTTGTGTGATTGCTTATATATATGATTCAGATATTATCTCTATATGTATCTTCGGCATATTCATGCCTCGATAATTTTTGAACTTATTGTACATATGGATATATATATATATATATATATATGTGCACAAATATATGTATAGACATAGGTTATAAACTCGTGAGAGATTCTTAATAGATATATCCATGTCTCATAAACATACCACCGTGGATAAAATGACGAAGTCAAGCTAACACAAAAGACTGAAACTGTGTTGTCAGAAAAGGAGAAAAGAAAGGTAGCACATAATGCACCGATAATTTATTCTTACTCATGACGATAATAGCAGAAAAAAACTAGTGTAACGAATATCTGATAGATGAGGATAATTGGAATTATTAATAACCCCACATTGATGATACTCATTGATAAAATGAAGAGACCAAAGAAGATGCATGAACATTATCAAATAAAATATCGATTTCATTAATATTCAAGTGAATATATACCAAGTTACAATAATTGAATAATTTGTTCTGTATATGGAAAAAAAAAAAAAAACACTGACAGATAATAATTATGAATTAATAATTTTTCTCAGTTAATATTACCATATGATCCTTATTGTCTGATCGAATGAGTTAGCATGGGATCCAATGCATCAATATTTGAAAATAATGCTAGAGATCAACCAAAGTATACGAAAACGTATAGAACAATCCCACAAAGAAAATCAATGAATTGTTGAGTTATTCATTCCAATTCATACAAACAGAAAGTAATATTTAGCAAGTGAAAAAGAATCATGACAAAAGAATGCACTCACCTCGTGTGTCACTGGCCCTCTTTCACTTTCCTCTCACTTTCCACAGTCCGTAAAACATCGTTATGAATTTTAATCACTCTCTTTCTCATGCAGCTTCGGTATTCAATAAAAAACTTCGTGGCACAGCGTTTTCAGACAAAAATCAATCAAGAATAAAAACGAAGACGATAAATAAAATAATCAAAAAACTAATGAAAAAATAATAATTCTCAACAATTTTTTTGTTCTTTAAGATGCAACCTGTGTATCAAACAATAATTCCCCCGCCATCATCAAATACGCTATTATCTTCCTTTTCTATACATTCATATCAAACACTTCACTCCAATGTCTCAATGCTCTCTTGTATTTTTGTGTCTATTCTCTTCAATTTTCTCTGCAAAATTTTCTCTTTTCTGTATAACAATTATTATTATTATTATTGTTGTTGTTGTTGTTGTTGTTGTCGTTGTTGTTATTATTATTATTTCTATTTATTATTAGTGTTGTTGCTTATGTTCTTTTCATTCTTGGGTCGTTCTCTGTCCACAAATACGCAACGACAATACAACTCAGTCTGAATCGTCGATCGGCTCCGCTCGTTGTGTGATGCTGTAGCCTGTAGAGTTCTGAGCATGCGAAATGTCGCTCTCTCCACCCTCGCCCGATGGTCACGTGGTTTTCCTCTCTCTATATGTCTCTGTTCCTATCTGCTCCATCTCTCTCCCCCCCATAACCATTCTCACATACACATAGGCATGCATATATGATTTAGCTTCCATTCTGTCTCACGTTTGCATCTATCTCTGTCAAATGCTCATGGTTGTAGGTATGGCGAGTAAACCCTCAGCAGTGGTATAAAAGTTTTGCAGTGGGTGTATATAAATGTGAAGGGGAGACAAGAACAATATAATATATATAAAAAGGGAATGAAAAGAGAAAAAAAAAATAAAAGGGGAAAAAACGGAGGAAAAAATAAAATCTGGTGTCAAAGTGATGCTCGGGGATGGAAAAATGAAGGTGAGAGGACACTGTGTGAGCAAGGATGTTATAAATGGGATTGTAGAATATGAATAGATGAAGATAGATATATATATATATATATATATATATATATATATATATATATATATGATAGGAAGGGGTTTAAACCCTCGTTCGAATAATTATCACCGGCTGTCATTGTTCAATCGGCTGATTAAACCAGAAATTTTGTCAATCTAGTTCACCGGAATTTCTTGTTATTTGCTGGTGATTTTCTTGGAATATTACATAGCACATGGATTAACGCAATATATACGCAATGGTCATGTCTCATTGGGATAATGATGATCTTTCACTTGGCAAATCGAGTTCAATAGTCAAATATTCTTTACAATATCCGTTGACACATAATTTTGTGTCATCCTAATGGAAATTTCATGATATGGTTCTATGATTATTATTTTTCATCTATTTATGATATCATTCAATGTCTGACTGCGAACTTTCTGGGAGATGTTCATTATATCTCAACACAAGATTGAGTGAATGTTCACTGCATGTCAGGTGAACAGACAACGAGAATCGCATATTTGCACTGATTAATTATTTTATGAAAATGTGAATTGAATAATGTTCGACAAATTGGATGAATAATATTACGACATTTTTGATAGTTGATGTTTTTCCAATTGTGTATTCCAAATCGCTTAGTTTATATTCCATCTCGGCCATTTGGAAGTCTTCAATTTCTCGAAATAATCTTCATGTCGTGAGTGCTTTTGAGATGCCCAATATTTGCGCAATTTGACCACGCTAATAATAGATGCGATCGCAGTACAATTAGCTGTATCAAAATGAAATATAACTATAAGTTATCGATAAAAAATTTGAAACGAAAATGGCAAACCATGGACGACGATAACATAAATTAATCAATATTCCCAAAAACCAATAAATTATATTCAGGTTTCCTGATGGTGATCACCGATTCACATTCCTTTTTTACACACATATATGTATGACGATTTATTAATCATATCTTATTCTCTTCTTCTCATTCGTTTCTCCATAGTCCAACATGAATGTTAATGTCTCAACAAATATGAACAGCAAATAATTCGTATTCGAAGTATCGTTAAAAATAGATCGTTATATAGATATGAATGCGATTGTTGAGTGCGCAAGATTATTTTATATAATAAGATTCGTGAAAAAAACCACAATCAATACCATCATCAGATAGTGGTTATTTGTATACAAATAAACTTATTTATTAATTCTATATTTCCATTTAATTTTTTTCGTATTCCTACTGTGCACAAAAATTAAGTGGCATCCCTGAATCATAGAAATTGTGAAAAAAATAGAATAAGAGGTGAAATATAGAAATAGTCATCGACGAAAAATGCAAAATCCTTATAAGATTCATGATGTAGACTGGTACGTATCGGTGGGAAGAAAAGTAGTACAATCTAAAAAATATAACACATCAGGATTTAATCTTTTTCTTCAAATGATGGATGAGTGCAAAGGATCGTAGCCATTATTCCTAAACTCTAAACACAACGGACACACACGTATGTATATTCACACAGTTATTCTACTCTCTATAATCCACGCGCAGGCTGCTGCGTTTCACGGAACATTGGATGCCGGCTATTCTGCGTGCAGAACAAAAATCGACGAGTAAATCTTGAAAATGAGGGGACCTACTGCACAGTCATAATACCAAAACTTCCATATATCCCTCGAATATGACCACATAATATACCTACCTAAATGTATACCAAGCCATCACCTTATTAAATGCACATATGAACAGTGACAAAGAAAATGGGAGAACTCACCCGTCCTTTTGATCAGCAGAAAACCAAAAATAACATTATCTCAAACTATGTTTCTCTCTTGTTATTCACTCATGTGTGAGAGAATAACAGTGGGAGTGAGGTAAGAAGAAAGATGAAGACCTCTATCCTATCTCAGGGGTAGAATTCACGGAAAATACCTAGAAGACGTAAAGAAAGCAGCCATAAGAAACAAAAAAAAAATAGAACAAAACGAAATAAACCAAACCAAACCAAACCGAATAAGTACATACATCAGGAGATAATATTAGCGTCGGTAGCTTGATAATATAACGACATGGAAGACTAATAATTTACCAACGTCTCGAGTTTTCTTTTTTTCTCCTTCATTTTCATCCCGTTCTTTTATTATTCATACAGCGACTTAAGTGCAAAAATTAAAGGAAAGATGGTTGCTCAATGAACGACCTGTTTGCGCACATTTCCGACCAGCCGCATACACAAACATATATATAACATCCCCAACGGAAGCCAACGGGAATAATGAATTTGGATGGACCCAACGTTGTTACGTGAAAGCCGCAAATGCAACCGTGAAAATATATATATATATATATATATATATTCACTTACATTCGTTCATGCTGATCTACACATTGTCTATCATGACCCTTTTCCTCCATGGATGTCCACACGAATTTTACGTGCATCTCTCACGAAGCGAGACACAATATGTGCATATACATCGAAAGCCCACACGATTGTATACTCAGCGTGGGTGTGTTGGGTGACATACGTCTGCATGTATTGCGTTATGTGTCTTGATACACACACATGCGTATTTATTTATGTATTAATGTGTATATACGTACGCAGCTGTCACCTTACACCGATGGAGAAGGCATGGAGCTATGGGGCGGCCATTCTCAACTTATCTCTAGGATCTTTGTAAACATGTCGTGAAATCCGAGTACCTCACCCAACGACGTAGAATCCAGGATGGTGGTATATACGTACTACGGTAAAGAAGAAGGAGGAGGAGAGAAAGAAGGCAATAGAATTGATGGAAGAGAAAAAAGAGGAAAAAACAAAGAATAGGAATGTTACAGTGAAAAACAAAGTGGATTTTAAGTATTTCAAAGTATAGTGAGGAGTTGGTGCCATGAGAAAACAAAACGAGGGGGGGATTTCGTTTTCGTATCATGTATTATTGCATTTTAACCCTCTCGGCCGAAAGTTCTGCCACGAGCACATTCAAGACACCGCAACGTTACCCTGGCAACTGGGAGAGAACATCCCTTTTTGTACATATATCTCAGTGTATTCGTGTTACAATTACTAAATAGATGAAGCCCTTCCATTTTGTCTTACGAATGTGATATCTAGAATTAAAATTGAAAACAAAATAATTATTCTATTCAAAACGGAACTGATGGTTTGTGTTGGTTATGATGAATATTGAGTTACATTATTGCGACTTGCAAAATGGGTATATTTATATATCATCATATTCGCGCTTGGTGGTTAGAGAGCAAACGGTTTAAAAAAATAGACAGTAGATATGAGAATATATTGTTGGCGAAAAGAAAGCCTCAACGTGGAGATATAAGAACCGCAGCATCGTGAAACTTGATACAAGTTGCACCAGCAGTCTCTCTCGCTCTCGTCCGTCTGAACCGGAATAGGCCCTGGGACGGGGGACCTGAGTGCTTGATCAACCATAAGAAGCACACAACGAAGCCCATATACCGCAACCAACGACATCAACGTTGACGACAACGAAAACAACGACGACAACAAGACAACGCAACGAATCATATTACATCTTGAACGCCAGGGCCCTTTACATATACTTGCCTATCGTTTATATTCTTTTACGTCACATCACTTTACATCATTTTCACTCGAATGGCGCATACGTGTGAACGTGTGGATGTGGCAGTGCGTTCTACAATACATATTGAAAATGATACTGAGTTCAAGAGGTGGTAGTCTTTGTGATATCACATCTGAGATTCAACACGCAGTCGCATCTCTGGAGGGATAATGATAATTTCTCGCCGATTTTCACTGAAAATAATGATTTAAAAAAATTGTTTATTTCTCTTACCATACAAGTTTATAAATTACTCTCTCATCTTTTCTCTTTTCACTCACACTTTGTTAATTTCTTTTTATTTCTTCAATAACATGAAAATTCGGATTATTCATTTTTAATTCGATTGTCGTTATCAGTTATTCATTATCGTTACTAGTCTGTAAATACACAGGAGCTTGGCCACCTTGTGATACTTGAATAAGTTGTGGTTGCGCTTGTATCGGAGCTGCTTGAATTATTATCGGCTGATTACTACCACCCTGTACTTGCATTCTTATCATTTGTAATTGTTGCGGGGTCAATTGGATCTGTGAGAATATGAAAAAAATGAATAAAAATATATTGCATAAAAAGAATTTAAAACATTCGTGAATGAAATTTTTCGACAATGGAAATAATGAGCGTACAGGTATTTGTTGTATATCGCCATTAGGGGTTACAATTTGCTGGACTATTTGTATACCCCCGCCTTGAGGCGCTGATGATTGTTGAGTTTGTTGAAGTTGAATAACTTGTTGACTTGATGATTGCTGAGGACTGTGTACAGTTACTGTTTGTGTTGTATTCGCATTGGTGTCCTGTGGAATTTTCAAAAAATTAATTAAATTACTATTACATAAATGCGGATGAAGAATGGGGAGTGCGAAAGTTATTATTACTTGATCTACAGGGCTGCCAATGTTGATTGTTTGTATTTGAGCAGTGGATGGCTGTACAATCTGTATTGGTTGTGCAGCTGGACCGTTATTTTGGACATTTTGGTTCGCAGATGCTTGTTGCTGTGCCAGTTGAAAGTAATAATGAACCTGATCAGAATTCATTGATGTACGTACAATATTGTCATTTTGTGCTTTACTCTGTTTCAATTCATCTCTTGGTACAATATCTATAAGAAAATCGAATTGATCATATTTCGTGATAGCCATTGCAATATCATTTCTTTGTAGTGTACGCCGTTTATTATCCTCTGTGTGCACCCATGCCCTCAATGTGAGTTCATGAATAAATATTTCAGCGGCTTTTGAAAATAACATTGGCGCTTCAGCGCTTATCATTTTTACATCTCCATCTAATTTCATAATTTTTTTTATTCGTGCCAATGGCAATGCCTGTGTTTTCAAATCCATCTATTGAAGGAAAATAATTGCTGTTGTATTGGATATATGAAAATCATAATTATATTTATATAAACATAGGATACATACATTGGTAATTTTTTTAATTTCTTCTGCCACTTTGGGCCAAAATGTTGTTAACGCTTGTTGAGCTTCTGAACTACCAGGCGATGCAATTTGTAAATCGCCATTGGAATCACCCTCAACTTCACTGTCTTGATTCCTTTCACAATATATAGTGCAAATAAGTATTATTATTTTTCATTATCTTACGAATTACAAACAAATGATACTGGTGAAAAAAAAAAAAAAACAATGAATGATGCATAATTTTTTGAATTATTTAACCGTAGAAAAACTTATTAGAATTAAACAAATACAATACTTATTCATATATTTATATATATTATTAATGAAAAATTTTTCATTCATACGTTTTTTATTCAGATCAATTGTTGAGCCAAAATAACTTGGATTAAAACATTTGTTAAGCAACATAACCTTAAAATTTTTTTGTCTAAACAATATAAATTGGATACTCACGCATTCACAAAGAATACAGACATCTTATTTGTTTTATTATCAATTGATATACATTGAATTATATTGAATTGGAAAAATTAGATTGATGAATGAACGTATGGAGAAGTTTGGGCCAAATATTTGCGCCGGAAATTTCGCCAATCGCCTTCTCTCGATGAATTCGTTCGTGAGCCCCGTTGGTTCACGGCTCCGCGCGCATCACTCGAGATGTCGCAATCGTTCACAGATACACCACCCACTTATTCACGACCATTTAATTGCATATCTCCTTTCAATGTCATTGCTATTTCATAAAAATATCCTAAGAGAAGGAAATTTCTTCTCAATTTATGAAACATAATTTATTATTTATTTACACATTGTTTTCATGGAGTCAATATTATGTATTGATTTATAACTACTGAGTTTCTGGAATACATAATTCAAAACTTCTTTAGATGTTGGAATCTCAGACGTATTCATTCTAATTATTTCACCGAATTCTCGTATATAGTAATCTAATTCACCATCACTTGATGATTCTTTTGTTGTCATATACTTATTTGTTAAATGAGATAATTTTAGAAGATCCGAACTGAATGCTTCATCCAGATCAAATAGTTCAAGAGCAGGTGGTGAAAGTTCTTGGAAACTCGGGGGAAATACCTGAAATAAGTGTGTACAGTTTTTTACAGTACAACAATAACATACAACAAATCACTGAAACAATATGATTCTGAATAATGATTTACCGATGCTTGAGTCGATGGCGATGGTGTTTCAAAATGTGGAGATATCAGTGCTAAAGGTTCATGTTTCACTCCCAACATGTTGTAAGTTTTTATGCACTCCGGTATCATGGATATATTTACAGAATACATATGATGTTTGAAGAGTTTCGTATATTCTCGTGGTATATCAATATGGTCCGAATCGTGTGTGCAGACTTTAGGATTGTCTGCCTGTTGCGTAATGTCTGGTACAAAATTATATTCGGAATGCTGGATTCAAAATTCGGGGCATAATAATCATTTTAATAAGAGAACAAGAATGAAACAAAATTTCTAATTTAACAGGAGAATGAATTAAAATTCATAAGTTTCTTACATCAACGTCATCGAGATGTATATTGTTCTTTGAAATATCATCCTTTGATTGAAAAAAATCAAATATCATTTCCCGCACTGCATCATTATGTTCTTTATCAATAAAAGTATCCGTGAAAACTCGCGATGAACCAAGTACAACTAATTTCCCTGGACTCGTTGGTGAATAGTAATATGCACAGATTGGCCTATTATTTGGAATCGTCATTGCACCACTGGACAATGCAATTACTGATGGTTGGACAACATTTAATGTTGCCCCATATGGATAGACGAATTGCATGTTGCTAAGTAGAATAGTGAAATGAGATATAATGATAACTTATACTACATGTCAACGCTGAGATAGAGTATTTGAATATATTGTTCAACTCACGCTAATTCATCACGATTCTTTTCAAAACGTAACTTGTTCGAAAAGCCATGAGAGATTATACATTCTTTCGGATGGTAGGTGCGACTGTAATTGATTCTCACAACACTATCTGGTTAATTGAAAGATAAGTTGAATAAAGAGCGATAGTTATATTGTAATGGGAAAATTTAGAAATTATTCGAATATCAAATACATATCGTTCACGATACCTACCATTATTTACCATTATTCCATATTCTTCCACCAAAAAATTGATATTTGTATTTAACTTATTTTCACCGCCTTCACCCAACATTACCAAAACATTTTTTCCACCGTTTATGAATCCTCTGATTGAATTGATCTCCAAATCAGTAAATTTATTTCGGGGTTCAGCCAGAACCAGAATCTCGGCATTTCTCAATGACTCTTGTGACAATGCATCATTGCTTCTGAAAAAAAGAAAAGGAGACAAAAAACATTTTTTTATTCAATTATTAATTGTGGAAATTCATCATCAACCGAACTCACTCGCAACATTTCCATTTGGGCTTTAATTTTCTCTGTAAGGTTTTAAACTCATCATTGAGTCTCCGTTCATTCTTCGATACGTCAAATATTATCAATGGTAAATCGTTCTCGGCACTGCCAGTTGACGAACTCATGTTTATGAAAATGCAGAATAAATAAATAAATGAATAATAACAACAAATATGGAAATTATTTCTTGACGAGCATTGTGTTGTTTTTTTATATTTTCAAGTCAAATTGACGAACAAATATAATTGCAGTAGCTCGACGTTTTTTCACAACACTATGGAACATAAATAAAACATATCAGACATTTTGACAGTTGTCAATAGCAACAAATGTCATATCAAATAGGAGCCAATGATTGGCCAAGTGAATAGCCAATTGATTCATCTTGTTGCATCCCACCAACGACTAATATCATATATGATAGATGAAGCAATTTTATCATCAGTGTCCTTTGAGGTTATATATACATGTATTGCATTGCATGGTGTGGACTATTATGGGAAATGACGATGAAAAACGACTCCACATTAAACACATGCACTTGCAATTAATACATATTGTATATAGTGAAGGTTGAAAATTTGTAGGTTAAAACGTGAGTTGGCTTCCCTCGTTTACTTCACTTCACTGTTTGTTTACAAAACTAAATAATAATACAAACAATGGCTGACAAATTGCGAAGATATGAAAAAATTGATTTTTTAGGCGAAGGACAGGTACACAGTATTCATATCAAATAAATTCAACGATATTTCCACGGATACATTTTTTTCTCTTTTGTTGAAATTATAATTTTTTTCTTCGTAGTTTGCAACTGTATATAAAGCTAAAGATATCGAATTGGATCAAATAGTCGCTGTAAAGAAGGTTTGTATTAATTTTTCATTATAATGGAGCTGATATTATAAACTCATTATGATGATTATTCTTAGATTAAAGTTGGAAGCAGTGCTGAAGCAAGAGACGGAATCAATAGAACTGCTTTGAGAGAAATTAAATTATTGCAGGATTTGAAACATGATAATATTATTGGATTATTGGGTAAACACAATTCTTGTTCAATATCAAATATAAATTCAAGGTGAATATACGAAAATTAAATAATGTGTTATATTTTAGATGTTTTTGGTCATAAATCAAACGTATCGCTGGTTTTTGACTTCATGGATACAGACTTGGAGGTGATCATCAAAGACAATAATATTGTTTTAACATCCGCCAACATAAAAGCTTATATTATTCAAACATTACAAGGATTGAACTATTTGCATTTTAATTGGATTCTCCATCGTGATTTAAAACCCAATAATTTATTAGTTAATAGCTCAGGGGTACTTAAAATCGGTGATTTTGGTTTAGCAAAGTTTTTTGGTTCACCAAATAGAATAAATACACATCATGTAGTAACAAGATGGTATCGAGCACCAGAATTACTTTACGGTGCTCGATTGTATGGAACCGGCGTGGATATGTGGGCAGTAGGTTGCATATTGGCAGAATTAATGCTGCGTGTACCGTTTTTACCTGGCGAATCGGATTTGGATCAACTCACGAAAATATTCCAGGTGAGAATCCAACTTAAAAAAAAAACAGGAAGTAAAGTTTCTTTATATCATCAAATTCATCAAATATTTGGCTTGCTTGTAGACATTGGGAACTCCAACTGAAGATACTTGGAAAGGAATGATGGAATTGCCAGACTTTATACAATTTAAACCGTTCCCTGGTACACCGTTGAAACATATATTCACAGCTGCTGGTGATGATTTATTGGATTTGATCGCTAATTTCTTAAACATTAACCCATTAGAACGATGCACATGTGATGAAGCATTACAGATGACATATTTTAGTAATAAACCACCTCCAACTCCAGGTGAAAAGTTACCACTTCCAACAAGTATCAAACGTTTTCCAGAGGAGAAACCAAGTCTGAAGAGGAAATTACTTGAGTCAGTTGACGGTGGATCGTTAGCCAAACGATTACAGTTTTGAACATGCTACAGTGTATATTCAATTATATGTACGAGAAGTCAGAAAATTATCCGAATAAATCTATATAGGTTAAATGAATATATATAGATATTTATACTGATGATGTGGAACCATGTTGAAGACATATGAGTCAAATGTGAATAATCTAGATTATACTGTTTTTTTTTTTTTTTCTATTTCTAATTTGGATCATTAACTTTGTTTGTCTTTCAATTTTCATTCATATTATCATATCATGTAGGACGCCACCTACCAGGGTTTTATGTAGTCAATGGCGTTCCAGCGAATATATCAATGACTTATGGTTATGTTATTTCAATAAAACTTGATGTGTAAAAATTGATGATAAAATGAATGTTGTAACAGCGTCGAAGTTATATATCACCCGAATGACTGAGGAAAGCGAGCCAGGAATGAAAGTCCTGCTCATGGATAAACAAACAGTGAGTGTTGTTTAATTTGATATTGAGACTATGTCCATCTGTCAAATAATGTCAAAGTTCTTCTTTTTTTTCATCACATGTACATATAATTATATATGTGTATATATATCTATCTTCTTTCAGACCAGTATTGTTAGTTTGGTTTACAGTCATTCAGAAATTCTGATGAAAGAAGTTTATTTATTTGATAAAATTGATGTACCAGTACGTAGTGAATCTTTGAAGCATTTAAAGTGTATTGTGTTTATACGGCCGACCAAAGAGAATGTAGCACTACTTTGTAATGAATTATGTGATCCAAAATATGGAATTTATTATATTTGTAAGTGAATGTGAACATTGTTATCTTCATTTATTTAGTACTGTTCATATTATCGTTCATATGGAATATTTGGACAATGATAACACGATGACATAAAATTGCATATTTTTTTGATAAAGCACACAAGAAATAAGAGTATTTTTCAATCTGCAATTGTTCTCCTATTCATTTTTTTTTTTTTTTGTACTTATTCCACAATGAAAATTTTCTAGATATGTAGAAATTTTCAATCAATAATTAGGTGTTGCTCGCCATAATTCTACTTCTTTTTCATTTCTCGATTCAGATTTTAGCAATATAATTTCCAAAGCGGATATTAAACTATTGGCTGACAGTGATGAACAAGAAGTTGTTCGTGAAGTTCATGAATATTATGCCGATTATTTAGCCATAAATCCACATTTATTTTCCCTCGGTATAAACGCTTGTGCTCAAGGTGAATGGATTGGAAGTTATGTCATTGAATGTTATAAATTGATTATTATTTATAATGAAAAATTTTTTTTATCTCGAAGGTCTTTCATGGAACCCAGAGCATTTACATAGAACATGTGATGGGATCATTTCAGTGTTATTGTCATTGAAAAAATCTCCCTATATACGTTATCAGAATAGTTCACCAATGGCCAAGCGATTAGCGGAAAAAATACGTGAAATTCTGATAAAAGAATCCAATTCATTCAAATTCCGTCAGGATTCCGATCCAATTCTGTTAATACTTGATAGAAGAGACGATCCGGTGACACCGTTGTTGAATCAATGGACTTATCAAGCAATGGTACATGAACTCCTAACTATCAGTAACAATCGTGTTGATTTATCAAACGTGAAAGGCATTTCTAAAGAATTGCGAGAAGTTGTTCTAAGTGCTGAACACGATGAATTCTACGCAGCGGTAATTGATACAATTCGTTTGTTTTCACAGTTGTAGTTACATTAATATGTTCATCGTATTATATATATATATTTTTAATCGCAGAATTTGTACTTGAATTTTGGTGAAATTGGCCAAACAATCAAAGACTTAATGGAAGATTTCCAAAAGAGAGCAAAAAAACATCAAAAAGTTGAGAGTATTGCTGACATGAAGAATTTCGTTGAAGCATATCCATTGTTCAAGAAAATGTCGGGAACAGTTTCGAAACATGTTACAGTTGTTGGTGAATTATCAAATTTAGTTGGTACACATAATTTACTTGAAATATCCGAGACAGAACAAGAACTCTGCTGTCAAAATGAACATTCAAACCAGGTTTGTCAATAATGAATTATAATGATTTCTTCGAGATCAAGGAATCGAAATGACAATTAATGGATAAAATTGATGCTATTTTTTAAGTTGCAAAAAATAAAAAAATTATTAAATAATTCGAAAGTACGTGATATTGATGCTACGAGATTAGTCATGCTTTATGCACTGCATTATGAGAAACATACGAGTAATGAAATTGGCACATTGATTGAAATGTTGAAGAATCGTAAAGTACCAGAGAAATATACAAAGGTAATGTACAATTAATTCGATAGATATGTATACATATATATACATCTATATATCTACAGATAACTATGTCGGCGACATAATTTCGCTACTTTTTTTTTATTCCTATATGTTTCAGTTAGTATACAATATTTTGGAGTACAGCGGGATAAATCAACGACAAAGCAATTTATTCGATCGTGAAGTGGTTGCGAAAATAACGAAAAAATTGTTCAAAGGGTTAAGCGGTGTTGATAATATATATACACAACATAATCCACTTTTGAATGAAACATTGGAAGATCTCATAAAAGGAAAATTGAATACGCAAACATTCCCATATCTGGGGCAAATGACTATGATTAAAAAGTAAGCAGTAGATGAATAAAATTTTTCTCTACCTCTTTTCGAGATCCCTCAGTATGACAACTATTTTTCTTCTTATTGCATCCAGAATTCAAGATGTCATTGTTTTTATTATTGGCGGTGCAACGTATGAAGAGAGTTTGGCAGTTTATAATATTAATAAATTGAATCCTGGAATAAAAGTAATTTTAGGCGGAACCACAATACATAATTTCGAAAGTTTCGCGCAAGAAATTGTCTCAGCAACAAATGGAATCGCATCAAGACATAGACCGGAAAATAGTTAAAAGGATATTTAACCGACAAAGCTTTCATGAAACACAGATATACCATATCGTCCCCTTTTCAAACTAATATATATTATTAATCAATGTATAGATACAAACGAAACATATTGTACGAATAAATGCTATGTTATTAATTGAAATGACGGTGCATTAAATCAAATTTGTCGAAAATTATTTGATGTTTTCACAATTTTTAACTTTATTAAAGATCAATTGATTCAAAAAATTTTCAAAATGGAATAGTTTTAATCTTCCACATCCAGCTCAGAAAGATAATCTTCGGAATAATTGTCCATTTCATTATCATCTTTTATCGAAACCTTTAACAAACATATTACGTTTTTAATATTCATTGAATTACTAATTATATAGTGATGGAAACTTTAGAAAAATAATCGAGAAAATTTCCAGTATTTTCAATAAAAAACTTGCCAACTCTCAAAATCAAATGCAGGAAAGAGGATTTTCGGCGAAATTATTGAATAATATGATGTCTGTATTAATATATTGAAGATACTTACGTTTCTTTGTCCTTTACGGACACTTATAAACTTCTTGCGTCTTATTACATAAACTAGAATCTATGAACAACATCTGTTGCTTCAGTTATCATGCGACAGAATAAAAAAAATCAAACTGATATTTCGTATTGAACTCTTTTGATGAGTTCCGCCTTCAAGTATTTCCGGATGATTTATGTTTGGAGTTCAATTCTCAGAACTTTCATTTTGTTTTTTACTAGTTATATGAATTGTTGGCCACAGGTCAAACTACTCAAAATCGTATTTTATTTATGGATTTTATTCATAAATTACCTCTACAATTCCACTGAAGATAGCATAGCTGACCATGGCAATAGTTGCAACAATGCCAGCCAACACTTGATCACGTCTTTTGTGCGGAAAGTCATCTTCTGAATCTTTGCTCAGCCCTTTTTCATTTTTTTTCGTTTTTGCTTTTTCATATTGTTGGTAATCGAATTCAAAGTATCGTTGTGATATACGTGAGACAAATTTAACAAGATTTGTGCATGCCTTTAAATGATTTTGTAATGCAGGATTTGGTAATGGTGCTTTCAATAATGGTGCAAGATATGAATAAACCAATGCATCCAATGACGTTGGGTTTGAACCAAAAAAATAATCGGATTCACCCAATCTTGTTGATAATACAGTCATACATTTTTGTGCTTCCGAATAAAGTTTACTTTCAATTACGGATATTTCTTCTTCAATTGGGAAAAGTGATTCAACCATAGAACGCGCTCTTTTTTCATACTGAGAAGGGTAATAAAAATTTAACGGAAATGGCATAGCTTTTGCATACCATGGCCTGATAAATTCAGTGAAATTTCTTTGATCTAGCCACCTGTGAAAAGAGAACTCATTATCACCACTGGATTTAATATCATATAAGGACTCTCCGTATAATATAATTATATTCACCATATAAATTGCAATGCTGGATAAAAATGTTCTTTCAACATAAAATCATATGAAATAGATTCAGCGCATTGTTTTGGCGATAATGAAGAATCTGGTGTGACATTTCTTGTTGTAAAAAAATTCATCATATCTTGCATTGAATCTAATGTGTTAATATTAGTCCGTAAAACAGGTAAACGGCCATGTGGTGTTTTGAATGGATTACAAGTTGTATTTACCGCCAATGGTATATCACTGAATTTTGCATAAGCCTGTGGAATTTTGTCAATGATAAATATCATACATAGCCTATATATTATCATGAACAATAACAGATTATCCATGCTACGTATTAGATGTTCGATTAATTATTTTCAAACAATTTAATAATTACCAATACTTGCAAACAATGAATATCAATTGATGGCAGACCCCAATCACCTTTCCATATATCCAATTGATAATTTTCGTTAGAATTCATATCTTTCATCAATATCTATCATTCGTATATTTTATATAAATTTTCATTTATATTTTATTATACCAATAGATTATGACATTGAATGAATCAGTTAGAAAAAAATGACAAATGATTTTTAGTGTCGACTAACCTCAAAATTACAATGGCAGCATATCTAGAGATAGCGGGATATAATGCATAGCCCGGCAACTACATTTCAAAATATCGCCCTCTAATGGCACAACTTATATATGCATTTATTTTTTTTTTATTCTCGTCTTCTCTTCTCTCTTCCACATCTTGAGGCTGATCCAAATTTCACTTGTTGTTCAGTCAATATTTATTGAAAATAAAACAAAAAATTGAGGAGCAAAACAAATTGTACATACACGATACATAATGTGCTTTATATATTCAAATTACATTATCAAGATGAATGAGACGAGGAAGGAAAACGATAATTAGTTGGAAAAAAAAAAAACAAAAACAAAAACAAAGAAACAGAATTTAATGATAAACATAAAATGAGATGAAAATTTATTTATCATTAAGCAGAAACCGCGCGCAACGCGTCCTGCAATTTTTTTCTTGCAATCGCGACACGATCTTCTTGCCTCTTGATATCGTCATCGGCTATTGTTACCGCCTTAAAGAATCAATTGTCATTTTAATGTTCGAATTACGAAAAAAAATATATATACATATATATATACATATACTTTAATATTATAGATGCATCACAAATTACGATATCTATTTACCTGTACAAGAGGCTGTTCAGGATTCAAAAAAACTCCGGGATTTTTATCAAGTGCTGACTTCGAACCCGTTTGGCCGGTAACTGGTTGTGACGACATATGAAGTGCAGTTGCAACACTTTGAAGTAAAGTTTCTTCAGTTATGTAAGGTCCGACTGGCCGTAAAGTTTTCGGTAAATCCATGCCATCGAACTCGAAGCCATCAGGATCACAAGCTCTCAAACCCTCAAGTCTTTTTTCCCAAAACAACTGCAAGCAATAGGAATGAAATTAATGATAATATTAGCATTGATAATTATAACATTAGATCCAAATGATAGTAAATACGTTCAAGAGGAACAGCTACAGACACAAATTAACGTTAAATATTCGATAATACTATTCTCTTCATCTAGAAGAATTAAATGTCAATTTTGTTTGAAGGTTTACTTGTTAATCATTAAATATCATTGTATACAGGGCATGCAATATGAATCTGGAATGAATTCAATAAAAGTATATTATATGTATGCAACCTTTGTATGTATGGTGATAGAATATTAGTTGATGCATATGCTAAATGTGTTGAATTATTTTACCTGTTTCGGTTTATCTTGGCAGCCATACTTGCCATCAGCTTTCTCTGCCCCTTCCTAAAGTAATGAATATTTTTGATTTTTTCTTTCTTTTTCAAGTTATCCATTTAATAATAGAAGAATTCAATTGGAATGAACAAGATGAATTCAAAATTTTTTTGTTATAAAGAGATTCGAGGGAAACATTGTATTTACAATTGCTCTATCGTGTGAAACCTTTGATTTCATTGAGTAGATGAAATAACGCAAGATTCATAATCCAAAGTCTCGAAGAAAATTTCTAAATGCAGAAATTCAAAGAAAAATGTTCAATTATTCTTTTGTTTATTCGAATATAAGCGTTTAAATTGTGAATAGTGAGTTAAATTCGGTAATGAAATCCCTCCCTAATTATTGATATTCTATATAGCTCATTTCATTTGAAATCTAAGAGTCCATCAATATTTTTATTAATAAACACGAGTGTGGAAATTACCAAAATGAAAATTAGAATTGATTTTCATTTTTTCATCTGATAATGGAAACACGTGAATTTGCTTACGTATTGTTAATTGACTAACCTGTTTTGGTTTCTCTTGCGTCCCATGTTTAATATCTTTAACCTTTCGTTCAGGTGTTTTGTAAATTGTGACCGGTTGTTTAAAAATTGAAGCAGTTAATTAAAAAAACACAAAATAAAAAAAAAAAAAAAAAAAAAAAAAAAAAAAAAAAAAAAAAAAAATGGAAAAAAAAAAAAAAAAAAAAAAAATAAAAAAAAAAAAAAAAAAAAAAAAAAAAAAAAAAAAAAACATTTCTGTGAATTCGATAAATGAATATACCTATAATAATAAACGTCAACTTTTCCTGATGATGGTAATGGGTTATGATTTTTACGTAACGAATCGTCTTTTGATGGCCAATTAGTCGGTAATGCCGATGGATATTTTTTTTTTTCGACTGACATATTCATTGCTAATTTTTATTGATTATAACACAGGTATATATTTGGATAAATGAACTGACTGCCGTATTTAGAACAGTTGTTGATGTCAACATCAACAAGTTACGGCCATGTTGATTTTTATATTGTTCGTTATATTTATATCACATGAACTGCGAGATCTCAGCGATGAAAGCAGCAATTGTAGAGTTTATCCACCTCATAGTAACAGCAGCTGATGGCAGTAAGGCAGCATCAAGGCGACATATACCGGCGTATATATGCAAATATGCAATACTGAACATATATGGCGATTAATCCATATATATATATGCTCGGCAACAATAGTCGTGAGCGATCGAAATTTGATGTCAATAATCAGGAAGATGAAGTCAACCGCCCATCTAGCAGTGTAGCCAGATCGTGGGTAAATCGTACCCCCACTTTGTGACTCTGCCGTAAGAGAGCATTGGAAAGCATTGAAAACGGTGACAAAGTGGGGGTACGATTTACCCATGATCTGGTTACACTGCCATCTAGTCGAGGATTCAAGTATAGTTCATGGTTGATGAAGTGGGACCAGAACAATCGAAAGATGGCAGAACAGATTGCGGATGAATTGTATAAGAGCATGCAATTATATTTATAATTGAATTGATGCAGTCCCTGAGAGCAAACAGATTTATAAATTTCGCAACGGAAGAACGAACAGTTATGCATCAAATTTTGATCATTCACGAACTATTGTTGCCGAATGTATTTTGGGTTTCTGGCGCCTCAGCGGCAGTTACGTTGCATCAATTATTATTGACAGATTCAACCGCCAGTGGCTCTGATGTAGTAGCGATGCAAAAGCAATGCACTCACTATCGCTTAAAATTCCCTCATGTTTCGTGTTTGATTATATTTCTAATCTCGAAATGCGATTGTTCGATTTAGTTCAGTGTCTTATTTACAAGTGCATTTATATGAATCCGCCTTGAGGTTTTGAGTATATTCAGCTAGAGTGTCATCAGCGTGACGTCAGGTTGATGATCATTGAAATAAGAAGGTTACATTCTCCATAGTTTATTCGTAAAATAATTCAATATCGATTCACTATTCTACAGATGTAGAGCTATAATTGTTCATTGAGTTTCATTCATTAATTAAGTGCCACGCAAACAATACATATAAAGTGTTGCCTCGTTCTCACAATTAATATCAAATCGCGTGGAATTCCTCGATACAACAGCGTATCTTGAACCGCCCGAAAATTTGCGCACATACACACATACACGCGACGGTTAATTAAGTCCTGCAGTCAACAACATCTTCTGCATCCTTAATTATCAGATGGCAGCTGGAACAATATTACAAGTAAATACTATGAATAGATGTTATCAATAAAGTCTATCATGATTGACACAATGCATTGTCTGATTTCGTCAATAATATTCTCATAAGTTTCTTCATCACTTTATTCATAGAAAGCCATAGATTTGGCAACGAAAGCAACGACAGAAGATAAAGCGAAGAATTATGAAGAGGCACTGAAGTATTATGAGCATGCGATTGAATATTTTATCCATTCAATTAAATGTATGTACCTGAGTAAAAGTTGATTCAAATGGCCCGTTTCCACTTGTAAGTTAGTGAAGATATATATTTCAATGCGCTTGTAATTTTGGTTTAGATGAGGCTCAGGGTGAGAAGGCAAAGGAGTGTATTAGACAAAAATGCCAACAGTACTTAGACAGAGCTGAGAAACTGAAAGCATATTTGAAAAAGGGAAAAAAGAAGCCAGTTGCAGATGGTGAAGAAAACACAAAAGATGACAAGAAAAGTGGTGACAGTGGTGATAGCGATACAGATAGCAACGATCCCGAAAAAAAAAAGCTACAATCGAGATTGGAAGGAGCTATTATTATTGAAAAGCCGAATATTAAATGGACCGATGTAGCGGGACTGGATCTCGCCAAAGAAGCTCTCAAAGAGGCAGTTATACTGCCGATTAAATTTCCACATCTATTCACTGGTAAACGAATACCTTGGAAAGGCATTCTTTTATTTGGTGTAAGTTTGATTCTTCTTTTTAACTACGCTTTACGAATTGATATAAGAAAATGAAAGATGCGGAATGACTGGATAGAATACAATTTCAGCCACCAGGTACAGGAAAATCCTACTTAGCGAAAGCTGTAGCAACAGAAGCAAACAATTCCAATTTCTTATCGGTTTCATCATCAGATTTGGTGAGCAAGTGGCTCGGTGAGTCTGAGAAACTCGTTAAAAACCTATTCGAATTGGCACGACAACGTAAACCGAGTATTATTTTCATTGATGAAATTGATTCACTTTGTTCATCACGGTCCGACAATGAGTCAGAGTCAGCACGACGGATTAAGACAGAGTTTTTGGTACAGATGCAAGGTATCTTATCTGTATGATACTACAAATGAAGTGATTTGAAAATACCAACAACTGTTATTTTTTATTTCTGATGATTTTTGCAGGTGTCAGTAATGACAATGATGGAATTCTTGTGTTAGGGGCAACGAATATTCCATGGGTACTTGACGCTGCGATCAGAAGACGATTTGAAAAAAGGATATATATTGGTCTCCCAGAAGAACATGCACGTGGAACCATGTTCAAAATACATTTGGGAAATACAGCTCATAATCTTACTGAGGAAGACTTCAGAAAGTTGGCGGCTGAAACAGAAGGCTATTCTGGTGCAGATATCAGCATTATTGTGCGTGATGCTCTCATGCAACCTGTGAGGCTTGTCCAAACAGCGACACACTTTAAAAAAGTTCGCGGACCATCACCGAAAGATCCTTCAACTGTAGTTGATGATCTTCTTACGCCGTGCTCACCTGGCGATCCTGATGCAATTGAAATGAGCTGGACGCAAGTAGAGAGCGATAAACTATACGATCCACCAGTAACAATGGTAATTCAAATCCAGATTTGCTTCTTTATTTTTATTCTCTTTAATTCAAAGTCATCAGCACATTTGATCTATATGTCTGTGTTTTTTCAATTTGTTATAGAAACACATGATGAAATCACTGGCCACCACCCGTCCCACGGTCAACCAAGACGATATGTCTAAATTAGATAAATTCAAGGAAGATTTCGGTCAAGAGGGATAGAATTTTTATTTTTTTTTTTCTTCAGAATTTCAGGTAACTATTTTTACCGCAAGATTAGAGAAAGAAAAAAGTGCTAGGCCGATTATATACGGAAATAAAACAAGTTTCACTCATTGAATATTTTTTCTCCTTGTTGCCACCACGATTCCGTTTTTCGATTTTCGTTTGATTATTTTTTACTTGAGATTTCTGAAAGCTTACCAACAAAAATAATGACATTTAGAAATTCGACGCTGTATCCTAGTTTTGTCCCTTTTGTAATTACGAATTCTGAGCTATGATCGCGTTTCAATATCAATTTGTCGTACGATCGAATAATCTATAGTATAAAAATACAAAATTGTCATATTCACTTGGGTGATACATAATAACGTGTATGCGAGCGATATTTTAATTAACAAAATGTATGAACAAATAAAAAAGAAACTATGAAAAGTCACTGGTAGCATCACACCACAATAAATATATATTAATTTAAGTTATTTGGCATTGAATCTACTTCGACATGTTCTGTATACTAATCTACAAAATAGAAAGTATGGATAACATTGGGAATTGATCCCATGTAAATTGTTTTTATAACTAATCAAGTATACATGTTATATTGCAACGACAGGTGACTAACTCAAACAATCACAAATCAATTCTCCACAATGAATTCCAATAATAATCCAGGACGAACTGTAACCATCGTACAATAGAGTAATGACGTTCATAGAAATCCAGATCGTTGGGATCATGGGGTGACCTAGAATTGGTAGTAATCACGTCAGCCAGTAGGAAACGCCACCGTTGATATCTTGAGCAAAAAATGCAGGCGCTCACGCAAGCCAATATCCATGCGAGCCAAAAGGACCTGACCAAAAAATACCATCCCGTAGAAGCTCGTAAGTCCATTTTTCGAGTCCCACGAAAACTTTAGTACCTACCCTGAAAATCAGAGGGCGATACATGGTAAAGTAGAGAGTGGAATCTAAGAGTATACAAAGAGCAAAACAGGAACAGAATTGAATGCAACTCTCTGGACAGAGAACTCTCTTCTTGGTTAATTCGGTCAATAGACTTCTGGGTATTTACTTCTGATCTATAGAGTTCTGGAGCACAGGGTTAAGTGGTTGCCCGCTAGAGTCATGCTAGAGTAACGCTAGATTCACGCTAGAGACACGCTAGATTCACGCTAGATTCACGCTAGAGTAACGCTAGATTCACGCTAGAGTCACAGTAGAGTCACGCTAGAGTCACGCTAGAGTCACGCTAGAGTCACGCTAGAGTCACGCTAGACTCACGCTAGAGTCACGCTAGATTCACGCTAGAGTAACGC
>JAPYZH010000734.1:0-20733 GCA_030523085.1 Meteorus colon | reverse complement strand
ACAGCTTCGGCATGTTATATGACATCTGCTGTTTATACTCGACCTGCATAGAGTAGTTCACATTTAATCCATCAGGTCGCGTATTCAAGTGGATGATTTCCCAATAGTTAGATTTCAGTCGTAGATTTTTCATAACTTGGGGCCAATCTAAAGCCAACTTTTATTCTGCATGGCTATCAGGGCAGGGTAATGAAGAATAAACACGGGGTGCTAGTAGGCGGGCAATTACCATGAGCAGATAGAGAACGATTTATTAGCCGCTAGATGGCATAGGCCGTTCCTGAGCCATACACTATTCAAGAAAGAAGAGATTGACATCACACTCCAAATTTTTGTTTCCACAAAGTAGAACACGGACTTACTTGGTGTTCAGAATCCAGCTCATGGTGGGGATAATTGAGTCGAACCAAGATCCGAAGGAAATTCTTTGGCCAGTTCGACCGTGTATGAATGGTTCTACTGTCAGATTGTCAGTATACAACTATGCGTTATCGATAGAGTTGATTCAATAACAATTGAAGTAAGAACAACATTAATCATATAATTTCACGTGTGATATATAGCTGTGTTCGAATCACTCTGTTGAGTGACATCAATTGTGTATGTTCGCATATGTTGGTGGCTCTAGCTCGTTGTAGCTGTCACATACGCATGCATAGCATAACAACGTATTTTTGCTGATGACGCAGTAGAAGGTCGTCGAGAAAAGAGAAGGGGAGTGAGACGAACTACGAACAAAAGCAAATAAAGAACGTGGTGGTGGTGGTTTCGGGCTGTTTTGTCTCGATTTTTGCTATGAAAGTGCTTTCGTGGTAATGTAAGTGATGAGTAAATTTGTTTCGGTAACATCACAATTTTC
This sequence comes from Meteorus colon, assembly GCA_030523085.1. Taxonomy (NCBI): domain Eukaryota; kingdom Metazoa; phylum Arthropoda; class Insecta; order Hymenoptera; family Braconidae; genus Meteorus; species Meteorus colon. Next base: position 19,874 of record JAPYZH010000734.1, on the reverse strand, counting down.
GCTTATAATATTTGTTCGCAGTACATATTTGTGTACATGTATAATTCATATGCTTCAAAGCGTCATACTTCGTTGTCTAATTTGATACAATGTTTCTAATGGTCAATCATGAATCCATATCATGGTCGATCGAAATAGGGCCGTCATTTTATATTGGCTTTGAATCTCGAATTCCTGCATACATTGATTTTTCTTTTTCGTAATAAAGATTGTTTCCTTGAAAAATGATAGTATATGGGATGGCGATTATATATGTATGTATGTATATATACATATGCGTAAGTGTATGAGTGTGTGCAGGAATGCATATATATTTCGTGTGCAAAGTAAATAAATATGCATTGCGCATACGCTAGTAGCTGTAGGCATTCGCTGTTTCAGCATAACAAAACCGATAAACTCCATTATGATTACGTTTATATATATATATATATATATGTGCCTGTACATGAGATTTGAATATTATGAATTAGACCTGCATCTAATTTGTTATATATTCAATTCTATTCTATAATGTCATTTGCTTGTTGAATGAGTATATATATATATATATATATGTATATATTTGTTCATTACCATTCGCAATATGTTTGGGATGACATTTACGTAATCATGCAGCGTTGTCATTTCCATTATGCTTAATAACAACTTATAGTGAAATCAATCTGATTCTGCGACGGATGATGGCACTACATGTTAGGATATGTCTTCTGATTTGGTTGTAGGATAAATCGATTAATTGTCGACACGCTTTGATTGAAAAAATCATATTTTCTTCTAGATGATGGTTATTGGCAAATAACAAAATGTCGGCGGAATCACCAAGAAGGGGTTACCACAAAAGCGTTCAAATCATCTCACCCCAACCGATTAATGATCGGTCTATCATCGACAGTGTAGCAGGAATTATAAACGACATAGTACCTCAAGTGAGTATTTGGATCAAAAATAAGTTGATAGAAAAAGTTTCGATAGTTGGCATTACCTCAGCTTATCTAGTTACCGCAATATTGGCGGTTGCATTGTCAATTTACCTGTCAAATAATGACCGTTTTTGATCTTTCGATATGTCACCAATAACATTGTTAATATTTGTACGAGAATTTTGGAATTCATACCGAAAAACCACCAATACTATTCAACGGTCTCAATGCTTTAGCGAATAACATTTACGAACATAAGTATTAGAAATTTCGATTTCTTTCATTTTGGCGACTTTCCCTATTAATTTCGTTCATCATATTGCAATCTGATGTTTTTATGATAATTATATAAAAATCAGAAATCCTCGAATGTATAATCGCACTGTGGATTGGTGCTTCGACAACTCTATCGAAAAATGTCGACTTGCATTGAAGCAACTTGATAAACCAAGTACATCAAAGCGACTATCACACTGCTACGGAAAATCTAATCGACATGATTAGTTTGTGAGAAGGGATGTGTGATCGTTGTGGCCATTCTTTTGGATGGCCTCGTTCCTTGTAAGAATGGTGTTTCTCATAAACATTGAAGGATTAATAAGGGAGGAAGTCCATGTAGAAGCCTCAAAATCGGTCATTTTTTAATAATATTTTCAACGGTGATGAAATAATTTTACTGTATTCAAATTTTAGCACAACTTTATTGAATCTTCTTAGAATACGGAAATATATATTTTTTTTTTCAATTCAAAATGGCGGCTCAGTATGATTTGTTGTCTGCTGCCTCCGACGAGAGGTCCCAAACTGCTCCAGTTGTCACTCATTAACCGCTGATGTGAAACACAAAAATGAAAGCTTTTTCTTTTTAGGACATATAAACGGAAAGGATAAACCTATATATATAAAATAAAAAAAAAAGTATAAAATTCAATATAAAATAAACTTTTAAAAAAAAATCAGAATGTAGGGCTATTTTTTTTACATTTTTGGCCCCAAAAAAATATTTTATCAACGCGAAATATCAATGTAAAGAAAGGCCTCAAAAAATTTCAGCCAAATCGGTCAATAACTTTTTGAAATACAACACGAGCAGTTTTGAAAAATATAGTTTCGAGATGATCGCGCTTAAAGTTCAAGTACAGGAAAATGACCAGTTTTAATTACTTACCGAGTAATCGACCTCTAGAGCTACACTCACTGAATTCTATCTTCTGATTACATACCGAGCACTTCACAATTTCAGACAAAGCTGTAAACATTGTAAAAAATTCAATTATTCTGTACCTGTGCAAAGGATTAGTTATTATATCTTCACTATCACGCGTATACAGTTTTTTTCCACTGGCTCTGTCATTATGGCTTGTACTGGCTTCAAATTTTACACCTTCTTTATCAGTGAACTGATTGCCCTGATATTTTCGTTTTCTGGGGTTATTTCGTGCAATACTGCCTCCCGTACCTTTTTTTACAATTCGGCATTTTTACGTTCCGAAATCAACTGAACACGATGAATTCTCCGGCTAAACTATCTATATTTCTCGACTAACCTTTATTCGTATAGCAATATTACACGTGTACAGGAACGTAAATGTAGATATATATACTTACATATATACTATAATATAAAGGATTATTTCCGGGTATGGGACAAAAGAAGTATTTCAAGTTATTATTATGGAAGGAGCCCTTTTGTCTGAAGCGCTCCGACTACCTCGCTCGCTACTTTGCAATACGTACTCCGGCCCGCTCCATTATATTAGCTATAACTTCGTGAATATTCGAGATTTTTTTTTTTTCGTCTCGTCAGTACACGCTCAACATAGTATATTTTCAGATTATCGAAAAAAAAAAAAAAAATCAATTTTTTGAAAATTCTATATGGACTTCCTCCCTTAACTAACAACTGTATTCCGAAAATCTGCCGTCCGATGAAAATTTAATTGACCGAACTGGCTTGCTCTTCTGCTAATTCTATTAATGTATATCGGAAAAATCGGGTTTTTTTCTTCATCCAATATTCCACCTAGATTGTCTTAGACTCGTGCTCAACAATAGTGATTTCATCCAAAAAAGTCACCATTTATGTTATGATATAGTAACTAATAGCGAATTTCACGAATATTCGTATAGGCATACACTACAGGACCTAACTCAGATAACAAAGAATCTATAACATGGGCACGTTTTGAATATGCAGACCTGAATGATGCATCATTGTGCCCAGATTATATCGAGGGATCGAGCACATCTCCTCTATTACTGGTTTTGGGGTATACGAGTGGTGTTCAGGTATGCCAAATATCTCATTTGACATAGAGAAAGGAAGCACAAATTCTCTGATGCATAAATGTTGTCTCATTAATTGATACTATTTCCATTCTACTTCAGGTTTGGTTGGTAGCCGCGTCAGGCGAAGCAACTGAAATTTTGTCATGGCGACAAAGTGTTGTCCGTATTTTGAGAATTCTTCCAAACCCAATAACAACTGAAAAACACCTCGATCCATATGGTGACAAACGTCCGTTAATAGCAATTTGTGATTCCACTGGACCTGGGCCGCAATTCTGCAGTGTCAACTTTATTTCATTAAAGACTGGCGAGCAAACGAAGAGCATAAAATTTAAAAATCAAGTCTGTGATGTTTTAGCTAACAGAAGATCAATTGTCGTGACATTTTCTGAAAAAATCGCCGTTTTTGATGCTCGAACTTTTGAGGATGTTCTGACTGTGACATCTTGTTATCCATGTCCTGGACCAAATCCCAACCCAGTAGCATTGGGAACAAGATGGTTAGCTTACAGTGAAAAAAAACTTCTACCTACTCGCCGGAGTAGCGGTGGATGCGAAGGCGAAGGTGTGCCGAGTTATACTGCTGCCGTTTTATACGCCGCTAAATCTTTGAGTAAAGGTTTACGTGGTCTTGGCGAAAGTGTTGCTTCGAGTTTGACAGGCAATACTGTGGCACCTATAGCAATTAATGCCGCCAGCGATGTCACACAACCTGGTATCATAACGATATTAGATCTCCAAGCTTCGAAACAAGGGAAACAGTTCGATGATGATATGGTTGAACCCATGATTGCACACTTTACAGCACATAGTGATGTAATTGTAGCCATGACATTCGATCTTACAGGTGCAATTTTGATGACAGCAGACAAAAGAGGTCATGATTTTCATGTATTTAGAATACAGCCTCATCCTGGTGGGCCATCATTAGCTGCGGTACATCATCTTTATGTATTACATCGGGGTGACACTACTGCTAAAGTACAGGTCAGTATTACTTATAGAAACAGATTTGATCAATTTCAATTGTATCCGAATCGAATCAATGATAATAAAAAATAGTTGCATGAAGATTCATTTGATACGAATGTCAAATTGAAATTTCTCAGGATATGGTCTTCTCCTGTGACACGAGATGGGCAGCAGTATCCACGGTTCGAGGAACTACTCATGTGTTTCCTGTTGCACCTTACGGGGGTTCAATTGGTATGAGAACCCATTCAACCCCTCATGTTGTCAATAGACTTTCGAGATTTCATAGGAGCGCCGGTCTCACGGATGACAGCACAAGATCTCACTCACCTGTGTCTCATGTGGAAATACCGCTCGCAGTTTATCCATATTCCAATCCGAGATTGCCACCTTATCCGCATCCAACAGTGTTGCATCCACTAGCGCAGATTCGTCAGCCATCATCACTAAATCATATCAATAACCAATCGCAGTCCAGGTAATTTAATTTCCGCAGTGTTTTAAAGAGTGCAGCTTTTGTCTTATTTGTTGTTTTTAATTGGGTTTCTATACTTACCACAACCGATTCTGTATTTTGATTCATCAGGCCTCAACAAAGGCAGCGGCTGCATTCTGACGATAATGGATCATTACCTTTGAAGCTTTGTGCATGCTTTGCACCATCAAGGGCATGGACTTATATGCAGCGTGATTCAACTATTAAGATGTCGAAGCGAGCGGTTGATTCATTATTTATTATGGCTTGCCATGGCAATATGATTCAGTATGATTTGGAGCCGAAACCTACTTCAGGTATCCCCAAAGAAAAAGTGTGTGATAACACAATGATTGAATTGGAAGTCGAGGCAAAAGGGCAGTGGCCATTGTTGAGGATGCCGAATTCCGTGGAAATCCTCCCACCACTACTTTCATCAAGTCCATTACTCAGTTTTTCCCAATCTGCAAGAAGTTTGAAACAACCAGATGATGTTGAAGATCGTTGGTTGAGTCAAGTGGAAATTGTTACCCACGCGGGTCCACACAGGAGACTTTGGATGGGACCACAATTTGTATTCAAAACGTACAATGCGTCTAGTGGGTAAGTGCAAGTGAATTAACAAATAATTTATCTCGGCATTTCGTTGAGCGTAGTATCAAGTTATTAATAGAGATGATTCTTGCATTTTAAATACTTTTTAGTGTGAACTTGATTGAATCCGATGCAGTTGAAGTTGGAGTAAGTGGAAGTTCTCGGCCGGCGAGATCGAATCCTGTGAACATGCCTCATGCTGCTACTCGGCCTGTGGTACCCGTTCTAACAGATGGTTCTGGAAGTAAGTGACATTTTCTATTGAGGATATTTTCTTTGATGAATGACAGGACTTTTGGCATTTATGGACTTGTTTAGTACGCGTCATCGCGTTAATTAATCTCATCATTCTTTTGCATAATCTCCCCGTAAAGTCGACGGACACACAAAAGTCCTATCCGAACACCGTTTCGTTATTACAGATCCAGCAAATCCATGTTTTCCATGTGCGAATTTTCAAATTCCATTGCTGAACAGTACTTATAATATGAATTTTTATCGTATATGCAAGCGTAATTCAATGAAACAGTCGGTTAACAAATGGCGTCTAAGTTTCACAAATTTATTGGATGCAATTTCACCGTATCATTCGCTTTGATATGCTGAAAAACTGTATGATACCAGGTAAGAACCTGATGAGTTAGTTATCAGAATTCGCTCATTCCATCTTACAGGTTTGGTTAATGATAGTATATAGGATATAATAGATGGTTGTTCTGTATATTGTGTGACACTCTCTAATATATTGTCAAGTAGTTGAAGATAATTCTCGGACTTTCAATATTGAAAATTATATATTGGTGGAACAGTAGATGAGTTGAAAGGCAAGAGGTGAAACCATATAGAGATATTGGCCTGCGGTTCAAGATTTTATTAGAAATAAATTTAGAGAAAAGAAACTGCACAGTTTTGTCCCGAAGGCAGGAACTGCTTAGTTCCTTTTTGCTGAATTGCATCGATCTGGAACTGGCTCATTCTGACGGGCCCAAACAGATATTAAAACTCACAGTTCCAACGTTAGTAATACAAAAAAATATTCTCGGAGTTAAATTACAATATTGTAAATCTGTGCGAGCAATTCGTATTCAAACAATCTAGGTCTCAATTGGCAATACCTCGTAGACTATTAACAATAATGCAACTGAAGATCAGTTCTGATGTTCTTGATCTTTCAGTCGTGACTGTATCTTAGGGGGAGATAATGAAATGCAACACTTTCGGCGACTCTAGGTTTTGAGCACGAACGCGTCATGAATATTTTTGAGAATCGACATGTTAAATGCGAGCATACGAATTTTCACATCTATTTCCAATAGACTTTCTACGCGCCTCTCCGTAATTCACCCGCACCCACGATTCATGTAGTTTTGATCAGGAATTGTTCATATAGAGCAGTTCGGAAAAAAAGTTTGGCCGCTACTTCAATCTCTTCCTCCATTATTCATATGATGAGAGTAATAATATGATAAAAACTGATAGAGAATATAACTTCTTACATTTTTTTAGGCAGCTATGAACAATCACCAAGATTCATGGAAGCATATGGAGATTCATTGGAAACCGAGAGTATTCCAATGGGTAACGGAGATAATCAACTACGTGAGGATTTAGCAGAGGCTATGCTGGAAACTGCAACCGTTTCTCATCGAATACCAGGTATGTTATCCGCATAAAACTGGGTTCATTGACATCATACTATGTTGATGGATAGTTTATGGACGTTACATAGGTTCATGATGATACTAGTTTTACTTTGATGTTTCGACTTCAATCAAAATGGATAGTATTTCTGCATAAAATTTTGATTTTGTGGATGCCAGAAATACTTGCGATCAGTCAGGTGTTACGTATGGACGATAAAAAATGATCAAATTTCAAATGTGTATCCAGACACATTCTAATGTTGAGCAACATGATGGAAAACATGCTAACACGTCCAGTGTTGGAACTAACACTAAACAATTATTGTTCATCACATAATGATCTGTCTTTTCAACTATTGAGCAATTGAAATGCGGAAATATGATTGTTACCTGAACAATGATTACAAAAAAAAAATTGAATTCTGCACAGTCGTTACTAGAAATATCATGCTTTCACCTCACACTAATTGGAAAACAGAACTGTATGAACCGAAATTCCGACCCAACAGAACTGGCCAGAGGCAGGTATCGTCGTTAATATTATCTTCCAGTTACCCGTAATAATCAAACATGTCATCTTGAGATTATACAAATGGTATTTTTTTGTTGGCGTTACTTACTTCTGTTTGTGTGTAAGAAATTTGGAGGTTAGTTCTCGAAAAGATATTCGGTTAGTTGAAGCCTTTATTCAAATTCAGTTTCATCAAACAGAATTGGAAATTCTGATTTCACTCATACTAGACTTGGATTTTATGATGGAAATCATGATGGTGTATAGAGTGGTTATGTGTGATATCATCACGGGGGAGTTGCATTCTTGGTGTATGTTGAAATATTCTCCTATTTGTCGGAAAATAGCGATCATTATAAAAAATCACGTGTTTCCCATGATTGTATTTCACTGAAACATTTCCGCAGCTGTTTTGTTATGCTTATCGTGATATACTGCTTCCACTCGGTCATTACAAGTGGCAGATCCAGAAAATCATGGTTAATTATTAGCAGTGTATAATTATTGGGATCAAGGTTGAAAAAAGTAACTATGGAGCGCAGTTCTATAAGGATATCGAGTGAAGTCAGTCGAGAGTTTCCTATCGCGCGCAATCGAATAATGAAGTGGAAAATTGATTTCGTGATGGTTTTCTCCACACATAAAATTCACTAACCCCCGAATTTTCAGTTGGTAATCCCTCCTATTTATGTACACCATTAACATTCACGCCTAGCCGTCTTGTCCGTCACCTATACCCATTTTGCATATTACACAGTTTAATCAGGAGGAAGTTCTACTTCTTCTACCTATGTCATGAAATATTGAAGTCGAGAGTAAGCGTAAATTCACTCGACAGACAAATTTTCTTATGAGAATAAAAAATCGTTTCACATTCATGATAAATTTTTCAGCATTCACTATACATATGTATATTATTTGATCACATTCAATCCCCTCGTCATACTCATGAATTTCATGCGTTCAGTTTTTCGTATTGTTTTGTTTGGTTATTCTCTACTACATAGTGATAAGTAGAGTAATAGAATTGTCTGAAATTTTAAATTGCATGTTGGAGTACATCTCCACATCACCTATAGAGTGGATTCATTAGAAAGAGATCGGACGATGAATATGTATCTTGGGGAAAGATTTATATTGAAAAGGAAGAATTTTGTTTGAAGTATTCGAACCTGAGAAATATGAATTCAGCTGTCTGCGTACTTCCGAGTTCGATATGTATGCCAAATAATTCCGGCATAGTTACCCCGGTTAGAATAAAAATACTCACCGTGATTGTCGATATCGCGAGAATAATTTGATGCTATGTTTCATAGGAACATTGGTATATAGACCGTCGATATGCAGTAGTATTAAAGTGTTTCGTTCCATCTCAACTCTACTCGTGCATTTGCGATAAGAGGCATGAATGGTTTTTCCTCAGACTCTAAAAAGAATTTTTTTCTGATTGCTTTCTTATATTTATAACTAATGTGTTGGGAAGTATAGAACAAGTGTCCCTGTTACACGTTTTTTTCCTAAATTTTGATTAACACATAATAATTAATGTATAATCGATCATCCCACGAAGCGCAACTGATTCAATCTCATAATGATTATCGCTAGATCATTAATTGTTAAATCGAAATTCATTAGTCCTGAAGTGCGATAAGCGTAGATCGTTATTGATACCTGCCTACGGCTTTTTCTGTTATTAGGGAGGCGATTGGTAGTTGAGAGGGTGGGACAACCGGTTACTAAAGTCGTCAACCCTCTGGGCACCGTTATAACAGTCTTGGCCGACGAGGAAGACGCGAGCTCAAGTCAAGAATTTGATGATGGGCGAGAGTACGTCCCAGAGGCTTCTAGAAGCGTGTGCGCTGAAGAAGGGCCAACTTCCCTAGGTGATTTCGATTCTGAAGGCAATCTGCTACGAGATTTGACAGAAATCTGTGCGGAAATGCGCACCACAAATAAACTCGCATTCGACAACGTTTCATATGCAAGTATCAAAGACATAAAAGAAGAGAAATCTCTTTGTGTTGAAGCGGCAACGATGAACCCCGGCGAGCATGCCATTGATTTCGAGCGAGCTGATGCATTCCGTGATATTCCAACAAGTCTGAGTCTTTGTGCTGAACCTGGTGAAATACCGCACAGTCCAATGACACAAGCAAGAGAAAGTGATTGGGATAAAAAAACGGAAAAAGGTAGAAAGTCGGAAATGCAGGAAAAGAGCTTCTCTCATGCTGAATATGTTGTCAATTATGGGGAAGATGGTGTTGTTATAATTGAAAAGGAGACGACAACTATAAAAGGTACAAAACATTATCAAGGAAAAATAGATCATTCGACTGACCAGGATTCCGAACAAGCATCTCAAAGGCCCGGCAAACATGCGGCAACTTTTCCGACAATAAAGCGTGTAAACGCTACAAACATAGAACAATCATCAAAATATCTGCTACATGAGCACGAAGACAGTGTTGTTATCGAAGAAACAACTATGGCAATGAATGACCAAGTAGCGACAGTCATCAATAGCAAAGCTAGTAGCACAAGTAATGTGAAAGAAGAAAGCACGGAAGAAAATGAGAAAATGACACCAATGAAATTTTGCCTCGAAATGGAGCCAATGGAAGCAACAGTTGCTACTGCATGTGGTGTCGCTTCTCTTCCACTGGATCTAACAATTTTCGATGAGATAAACTGCATGGATTATCACATTATCGATCCAAATATCTTTCATACCAAAGATTTCACGCATACACAGCAATCTGATGATGATATCGAGCATATACAAACATCTGATGATATTGTTGCGCTTCTTGACAATAATGAAGGTGCAGTTGAACCATATGCAAACACTATTGAGGATTGTGATACACCACATATGCAACGGAGAGAAGGCAGCAAGAGTACTATGTCAGATGATGATCTGGAACATATTCAAACATCAGAATTGTCGGAAGTATATGATAAAGCTAGATTACATGGCATGATCGAGGATGAAGAGATTCACCAGGAACAAGAGAGCCCTCTATTGCACACTCGAATGGGCGTATCATCGGACGATGATATTGAACATCTTTTACCTCCTGACTTAATTGACGTTGATCAATCACTATTAACACCGTCACCAGTATCAGGATGCGTCACGGAATCTCTATCGACGAGCGATTTGGCAGAGAAAAAATGTTCACGAACCATACGAGGGAGTAGAGGGTGTAGTATACAATCTCGAACGTCAAGGAAAAGGAAAGACGTTGTGACAATTGATAGAGAGATTCAGGAGGATGTTGAACCTCTGGTGATTGTTAAACCTCACGCTCAGGAAGACAGCTATAACAAGAGCAAGAGTCCAGAGACAGGTTTGATAGAAGAAATCGACCGTTGTACGGATCCAAAAGATTGGCCATCAGATTCAGCCATCTCGCAAAACTTCTTGAGGAAAACACGCATGCGAACTGCGAAAGTTTCTGCATCGTCATTCATGCAAAAAACGCCATCCAATCTTGTTGAGATTATTGACATTGACGCAATGCAAAAAGCAGAAATGGCGAATGCGAAGGCGTCTCCAATCCCAGAATGTAAAATTTTAGAGCCAAACCAAGATGTGACAGTAGCCAAAATGAAAAAATCGCGACGCAATAAAGATATTGTCATTGAAAATGAAATTTTGGAACCTAGTTCTTTGAAACACAATTTCCATGAGCGTAAAGAACAATCAGTGACTCCGTGTAACTGGTTGCCCATAGTTCGAAGCGTGCATCTGGATGATGTAATCGAAGAAAAAAAGATCGATGAACCTTTCGGAAATCAGACAGTTGCACAGAAACATGTGAACGAAAATGAAATAATCAGAACTAAAATGACAGCATGTACAGATAAAAAAATTTCCAAAAAACGAAGCAAGAAATCATATGCCATTCTGAATCCAACCAACTTCATCCGAAATGAGTTTGATGCTGATACGGCACATGTAGGATTGAATGATATCCAAAGTAATATTGATGAAACCAACATTTCAAGTGCAAAAAATCCTGAGAGTGAAGCATCACATTCGTTCCATTCAAACACTAGCTCAGTTAGATGTGCTGAGAAAGAAAAAGAAGCAGATGATGATAAAAATATTGAATTTGATTCTTCAGTCATTGACAAGAATTTATCTGCCGATAGTTCGAGTATAGAAACATCGACCAACTGCCAAGGGGAATTAACTTTAGAACAGTCCAGTTCAAATGACGATCCAAATGCAAATGTTGTGCCTATGGATACTGAAGAAGATGGTGGGATGAGAAACGTTGAAAAACAGAATTCAATTACCGCATCGCCGTCTTGGTCGACTGTAGGCAAGAAGAATAACCGATCCAAGAAGAAAAAGCGCAGATGAGTAGAGGACTGTGTAGATATGCCTGGGGCAAGCCTTGCGCTTTACATACTGTTTATGCAAGTTACAGGGGTCGATTGATAACAACAAAGACAATTCTCAGTATAACCCTTTGATAAACAAAAGCAAACATAGATTCAATTGTCATCAACCGGAAATTATATTGCCACACTATTTTATCTGAATATTTTTCAGAGTAGTTTCTTTGATTATTTATGAGCATTCATGTCAAAGCCTTTTATTTGTGAATTCGATGGTATATCAAATCCATTTGAAACTAAAATTGTAGTATCGAGTGACAGTTATCAGCATATTCAATTAGTTTAAAATTTCAACGATGCTTACAATTGAGTGAACCTGGCCATTCTTACACAAAAATGTAATGAGTAATAGAGTAGGACTGCATTGGAATATCTGTTGTCTGAGTATTTTTCTCATGAAAATTTCTGATGAAATATGCGGTTCCCTTGGATTGTTTTTATTCATAGCAAAGTCCATGCTGATATAATACTACCGCTTGAATTTTCGTTAAATTTTCATTTGTGCATGTATTGAGTACGACAATCCACAACAGTGAACACGCAATATATGTCAATAGATTTAACTGTGTAACGATTGGCGCAAAATATGTATCTACATGAATAACAAACTAGACCACGAGTTTTGTTGCTAAAAAATCTGAATCCCTCTCTCATCGCGAATTTTTTCGATTCACTCTTTCATATCCATCAGTGTATAATGTCAAGAATTCTTGGAATAATTATTCTCATCCATCAGCCCATCATTATCGTTCGGATGATAAACGGTAATTTAAAGGAAACATCATCACTATGGTTAATGAATATACAACCACTTTAATCTCTACATGATATGGAATAAAGAAAATTCTCCGACGATATACCTCGTTTGGATGTACATAAAATTATAAGTAGACTCTTATTTTTGAGAACGGGATGTAAATTAATCTTTATTATGTGAAAATCAATGGAAAATTCTGTCGGAAATACACCTTCAAAGTACTTCATCACAAAAGTAGAACCTCAACTTCTATTTTTTAGTGTATCGGTTCTGTGAGTGAGAATCCCACATTATATAATTTCGTTTTATCTGCTGTTGGACCGAGCTGCAGTGACATTTTCGCCGTTGATCGAAAAAAAAAAAAAAAAAAAACAAAAATGAAACGCCTCGGTGGGATTTGGGCGATAGTTGAACCGTGCACGAGTTCCCTCTTGTCAATCAATATTTGCGAATGTTTATGATTAACATTGATGTAAGTGGTTTGTCTATATCAGTGTGGTTCTTATTGAAAATAGATACTCTCTATCTATCTGACAAGAGGAGTGCCAAATTTGAGAAACGCAGCTTGGGACGAGGCGACGCGTTGATTTAACGCCGGTCCATGCTGTTTTAGCCAAAGTATAGGGCTGAGTGGCCAGCTATTCAGATTTGAAACGGTCCAAAAATTAATGTATTAAAGAGTTTTTAATTGATGTCAGGCGGTTTGGTGGCCGAGACTGAAGCAAGAGAGCGTAGAGAGTCAGAGGTATCGTGTTCGAGACCTGCTCCTGATTTCTTTTCAAATTGACGTTCGTTCAATTTGTCAATAAGTTAGTTTCCTATAATTATTATCATGTAGCGCTTCGTACTTTCCGTTTTTGAGACTTATTTTTTGTAATTGAAGAATATTCCACACAACAAAGTTTGCATTGACACCCGTTTTATTTCACCATTATGGAATTTTTCGTCCAAATTATTTTGTTCAAATTTTCGTTCGTACCGCATGTGAAATATCTTTTTTTTGCGGTGAATATTATTGGAAAACTCGTCGTACTGAGGCTTACAGTTTCACTTGATCAGATCTTATATCCGACTGCCTTATATATTACGCAACTCCTATTCAGAAGCAACAAAAAATTAATTTTCACGAAGATTATATTAAAATTAAATCCACTGTTCATCATCAACCATCATCTCTAATATTTCGTAATATGATTGACTACGCTTGGTTCGCAGCGAGACTAACCGGAGACAGAAGAATCATTGACGATGTTAACGCGATTTGCTTCCCGATGGGCACCTTCAAAACTGTCTGCTCTTGTAAAAAAATCGTCATTCAGTATAAACGTAATTTTGAAGGGAATGATTCGAGCGAGAAATATCAAAATGATGAAAGAAAACATTATTCCAAAGTAAACTTCGTTGTATGAATTACTTGTCAATTATGAGAAGAAAATTTATAAAAATGCAGGTTCAATTCAAAACTCTCAAAATATATTTATAATAAACGAAAGAAACTTATTAATAAATTGAACAAACATTAATTTGAAAAAAAGTAAATTGTGGGGACTTGAACACGGAAACTGTAGTTCACAACGCTATCCTGTTTCCACTATGGTCACCGAATTTTCTGGTATAAACTAAAACATTCTGCGATGTAAATTGTGATTTTTTGGACCGTTTCAACTCTAATGGCTGATCATCTAGCATTATGATATGGTAATAACAGCATCATGAGCCAATACTACAATCACGCTTGGCCCTGTCCCAAATCGCTTTGCCCAAATCTGGTACGCCTCTCGTGAGACTTTGCTCCGATAATCGAGAGAAATTTCGTACCAGCCTTAGTTTGTGGGATGGATATTTCAACTTTTTATAACCTCCCGGAATCACAATTGGACATGACTACGTATTTTATTATCTTAATATCGTTCTAATCTTGTGAAATTCGGATGTAGTTATACGTGCCGTCGTCATATTTCATAACAGATTTTCTGAAATTTTGGAAAGAAATATTTCGGTCTACCATTACATAAATAAGCACATCCCAACTATATCGATATCGCGAGCGCGGCATTTCAATGAGATTAACAGTTGACTTTTTTTGTTTGGAACCTTAAGTTTTGAATGTATTGTAAGATCAGTAGTTTTTCCTCCCTGTATTCATTCACTGAACTCATATCGAAATATTTCGTAATATGCGACTTGATACAGGATCGTGTTCGATGGTAGAAGACTTCATTGAGATTGATAGAGCGACAAAGGAAGATGAAAAGTTACGGCAAAAATTCAGTATATGTTACTCAATTCTTTAAAAATTTCGTCGCAGCTTAAGGTAGTCTTATCGCGGCGGCTTATCCATAAGATTTAAATAATTTTTTTTTTTAATCTCCAATTTTAATATATTTATTCATTTTGTAAGATGTCAATGCCCCTTATCGACCTAATTACGGGGAAATTAATATTTGAAAACGCCATATTCTCAAGGCAAGTTTGCTGTGGTAGATGGAAGAACCGATTTCCGGTCAATTTAAAACGATATATTTTATGGAAAATTCAAAAAATTCTTACAAAAAACGAGATTTAGAGGCATTAAACACGTAAAAATCTAACAAGCCGATAAAAAAATACGATTGTCGACCAATTTTTTAAGCTAGACTGATTTTAATACGAGTATCCGGGTAGTGATACACATCTTATGGCATAATGTCTTGACGATGAAGAAATGTGGCAACGCATTTTGCTTTTCAAATTGTGATGAATGAGATAATACAGAAAGGGCGAGAAAGTGAGTAAGTGAGAGGGCAAGAGAATGAAAAGAGATAGAAAACGCAACGTTGCCACATGAAAATCTAATACGAGATCTAGTAATACTTGAGTCTTTGCAATTACCATTTTATGAATTACCGAATTATTTGTAATAAACCGTTGATTAATTGTATTCACCTGGGTAAGCTTATTTAATACTAATTAGTTTTAACTTATATATTCTACATTTTTAGGAATCATCATTTAGACATTTATAGCTACATAACTAGTCTACAGTCTAAACACCGAATAAATCTTGTAGATGTGCAATATTGAGTGTTTTTCTGATTAAATATTCTCAATTAACGCTAGACAAATATGACACTCATAATAATTCATTAATCGATGGCTGATGAACATTCATCAACAAAGTTTTGCATGTACGAGCGTGGACTCATAATTTTGAATACGTTAACTGAATTTAGCTGGTCAAAATATTATATAGTTGAGTCATTTTTGGAAATTCCTTTTTTCTGTCAGCGCAACAATTCATATTTATATGATATTTTTGGCATTATTTGAATATCCTTTTAGTTCAAACCGTTCTATTATGAAAGTTTTGCTCTTCCTTTTTTTCACCCGCACTAGAAAGTTCTTGAATGCGTATGAGAATGGCCATGGTACCTCGCTGGATCATATTCTTAAATAGAAAATTGCGAAGGCAGTATATTCAAAATTTCGGTATCATCACTTTCCGTATGGATAAGTGAATAATAGACGAAGTTTTCGGGATTTCATTGTTCGAAATTGATAGATCATGGTTCGGAATGTACATATTCGTAGAAAAGTCGTGTTTCCCAAACTGCAATGACCGGTATTACGTAACGAACTTGAAACATCATTCAAATAATATTGGATAGTGTGCATACTCTCAATCTCTCATTATAGTTTCGAGGTGTAATGTATGAAATAAAAATGGATGAATAAAAAACAAAATTAATGAAATTATGACATCTGAAACCATCTTCATTATTGAATAATTTAGTTCGTCTGCTTGAGCTCACAAATACAGCCGATCTGGTCCCACAGAACTGCTATCCGCCGTCAGTAATTCTTACTTCAATGTACGAATGCATGATTTATTTGAACCATTTTTCAATTTAATCGATTGTCTTTTTGCCACTATAAAAGAAAAACAAAGAAACAAGACAAGGTTCGTATCCATTAAAAATTTCCGATTTGAATAATAATTTTACAATTCAACACCGAGAAATCATTTTTCTTCATTAGTGCCATGATATGACCGATGTGGAAAATCGAATATGTTCAGATATATCTTTATGAGGATGCATATAAACATTTCACAGACTTTCATACTTGCAAACTGGACATATCTAAAAGTAGCGGAAATAGTACAAATATAATTATGATTCCAGGTGGCAGCCAATCTGTAGCAAGCTATGAAGATCTCAGTTCTAGCAGTTTCAGTTCGGCAAGCAGAGCGTCACTGGATGCCAGGAGCTCTCCTACTCCGTCGTATGGCGCTGAGAATATGATGGTGTTTCCTGGTGATAGCAGCGGTTCTATCTGAGATTATTTGAGGTGCGGACCGCTTTATCCAAATGGTTGCGCCGCCACAAATGAATTTGAATTTTTTCTATTTTTGGGGATTCGATAAATATAAGGGAGGCACAAACCGACTCGTTAATTTGGCGAAACGATTGTAGTTCAAGATCAACTGAATCGCTCTGAGAATTGAATATTGCCGTGTTGGTTACAAATGAGTGACCAAGTCAGACCAATGATTCAGCGGCATCCGTTTGCTGTGGGCACTCTACTTACACGTCTGCGAGAATTCTTAATTCTTTCTTCGGAAACATTATAAGCAATCGCAGTTTATAGAATTATATATCAACGTTATTGTATGCTTCATTTTATTTACTATACTTTGATCCCAACTCTTGGATCACATGCTTATAGTGTGGTACTATATTGCCAGAATAATCTTCTATGATTCTGCCGAACTATCGGTGGGGTAGACACAATAAAGATCACTTAGAGAGAATGTGTTCTACAATGGTAATGATCGGATAAAAATTGAAGTTAACCGGTGAGTACGATTTTTACGTCATAAATTTCATGAAACGACAATGGCACGCTTATGAACCATTTAGGGGCTCTAGGGCAAAATAACTCAGACAAAATGACTCGAACAATGACAACTCCAGTCAAAAGGACTCGGTACAAAAACAACTCCGATCAGTGCAACTCGGGTTAAGCAACACGCAAAAATTAGCGATACAGACGGCGTTATTTAATAAAGAATAACAAATTTGTACTATATAGAATAATATATTTTTGATTTTTGTATATACATGTTTTTGTATAGAGTTGTTTCGATCAAAGTTGTTTTTGTACGGAGTTGTTTTTACCAGAGTTGTTCTGACCGAGTTATTCATGCCGGGATCCCCATTTAGGTATATTCAAAATGTGAGTTTTCTTTTGAAATGTAAGATATAAGGTGGGCCCAACCCAATGACACGCTGAAATTTTTTTCGTACTCTCACAATTATTCAAAAGCTTTTAATGATCCCGTTTGACAAAAATCGCAAAATTATTCTGAAGGTTGTGATAATAGAAGATAAGTATATATTCCATTATTCCAGTAATACAGATATACCGGTGACACGCTGTCTTGATCCCCGAGTCAAACATTTCTCGTGACAAAGTATCTTCAATATTAAACAATTACCATGGTAAATGGTGTGCACACTATTTTTCTATTGTTTGCTCTTTGGGATATTTTATTTGGGGATCAAGATAAAGGTAACCGATATACGTACAACGTGATTTTGCTCTTCGAAACATGTCATAAAGAGTTTTCGGAATCGAGGTGTATGTGATCCACATAGCCATATACCACGGGGGGGGTGGCACACACACCACAATCCCCCCCCCCCCCCCCCCCCCCCTCCCCCATATATATATATATATATATATATATATATATATATATCACTTATATTGGTGATCTTTCGAATTATATATGTTTGAATAGAAAATTTGAAATATGAATGAATTTGAGGAACACAGATTCGAAACAGCCCAGCTGATTGTTCACTGGAATTACACTATTTATATTTATACTGTGACAATGATGCAGTAGTCGATATGTATTTTTATGCATTTCATTTGTACATTTATTATATTTCTAATTAATCATATTTAATAAAAAGGCGAATGACAAAAAAAACTCAGCCGTCAAGTTTGCACTGGGTGCTCCTGTCTGATCACATGCGAAGTAGAGATAAAGTGAAAATAGAAACTCGTATACAATAATAAATACATTGGATAGAAAATAACCATCGGGGCAGAAAGTGATTGATACTTCTGCATTCAAAATCGGATGGCAATAGAAAAAACATGTAGTAATGAATCATTGTGATCTCGAGTAACACGACGCAACTTGATCAAAGATTTCACATACATTGGCGTACAGATCTTATTGAAAGATGTGAATGAATGAACCCAAAGTTGGCATATTTTACACATAATAATAGTAGTATAGGCCATTAAGGTAGCCTCGTCGCGAACCTCATTATTAGATAAAAATTTGATATTTTTTTATTAGACTATTTAATATATGCAAGAAAAGCCTGCAAAATTTCAGAGTGCATTACCGACTATTTATCACGATAAATATTAATGAAATTTTGAAATTTAACACACGGCTTATGGGAATTCCGCTCCGACAGAGATGTAAGGTATAAATGTTTAGTTTTCGCGATTAGATATATTTTCACAAAAAAATTTGATATGTTGAGGAAACCCTAAGGATTATTTCTAAGAGAAAAAAAATTAAGGATTATTGAATAATTGCGATAAATATCAACGATTTAGTAAAGTAATTACTTGATGAGTTGGCCCAGTAGTATGGACGATCAGACAATGTAAGTCAAATCAGATTGAAATCGAAAAACCTCATAATAAAAAGTACTCCATGAATGATCATGACACTCATTTAAAAAATCACTGACTTTCGTTACAACAATAAAACAATATTTACATTGATCATATATGACTTATTTACAGTGTTACAAATAATAAGATGTCTTTTGATTAGCTAATGCGATGGAGCAATTTTAAGAATGCAGTCTTGAACATTTTAGAACGATATAAGTATAACCAACAATAAGTACTACTTATTAGTTGATTTCTGAATAGTTCGTATTTTCCGACCTATATTTGTTATTCCGAACGAAATAGGTACTTTTCGGAAACAAGAGATGTAGTTCGCCTGATAATCTTCACACGAATAATAGTATTGTATTTTATTTATGGCGGTTGGATATACACTTTATTCGCCTTCGGTTCTATTTGAGGGATTTCTGGAAAGATGGAATTCCGGCGGTAATCATATGACACTCACAAACATTTCGCTCGATATTAGTCCATTGAAATGTTACAATGAAAATTACATTTCTTAGAGCACGCAATTTTTTTTCTTAGATGTTTAGGGGGGGTCATAAAAACCTTAAATACGAGTTTGTGGGGTATGAGCCCTTGCAGTACG